>CAUYSK010072048.1:0-23816 GCA_963575035.1 Avahi laniger | reverse complement strand
ATTGAAGATATTTACACATGTCTGATTCCCTGGTCGAATGTGTTGTCTTCAATGGATCTAGACATGCTCGGTTCTATGATTCTAGCTCTTGGGTCACAAGGATTCTGATTGTTGTGACTGAGGAAACTCCGCCGTGGCTGGAGAGAGTGTTCATGGCTGGGGCCACTCTGCCCAGCGGTGTCTATGTTGGGCAGTCATTAACCCATTAGCCGTTTGCTGTCAGCCCTGCTCATGTGCGAAGATGCTTCGATGCTGTACTTCCGTGAGTCTCTGGACCCATGAGCTGAGGTTCTGGGACTAAACTTTCTCTCACCCTAAAATTTGAAGTGTCTGAGTGTATTGATCCTTCACTGAGTATCTCTATGTCTGGGGGCTGGTGCTTGAACAGAGACGAAATGGTCAGTGTGGGTGTGTAAGTCGATGGCTTATGGACAGAACTCAGAAGTTCACACAGGGAAACAGGAGACGGACACAGTGACAGGGGAGGGGAGAGGGCCCCCAAAGCCACGGTGACTCCTCCCTCTCTGCAAAGCACCTCCCGCTCCCAAATTGCCAAGTTCCAGGTACCTTAACGTCTGTGACACATTCATCCTCCAAACCCCGCAGGGTGCCAGGGGACAGAAGGGGCCCCAGCTCCCCGTTCTCCAGGGCGACCATGTCCACCAGCCCTAGGACCTCTCTGGGGTTGGGGGGAGAGAGACAGGGAGGTCTGTGAGGGGTGGGGCCAGGCACTCAGACCTGTCCCCCACTCACTGCGTTCGTGACCCTGGGCCACTCCCTTCCCCTCTCTGAGCCAGCTCTGCTCATCCCTCAGAGGAAGTCTTTGGAACTGCTGCTTCCCTGGCTCCAGCTCTCTGAGTCAGCTCCCTGATGGACGACGTCCGGGCAGGACTTGCAGGGTCCCGTTCAGGCTTGCTGATCTGACATGCAAGGCCTCGCCCATGATCACCTTCAGCCAACAGAGGCTCCCTTCCTCCCTCCTCTGCTCCTGGCCTTGGTGGCCTCCCGATCCAGCCTTCATTCCCCTCTTTCTACTCCCTTGCGTGTCTCAAACTATGCTCGTGGCTTCCTCTCCGTCAGGAACACCATCTCCCTACAAACTGGACCTAACCCATGTCCCACAACTCCAGGAAGCTTCCAGACTCCCTATCCTGCCTCCATCTCTCATGGGCGGCATGGCCGCGTCATTCACATGTATTCCCAAGGGAGATCACGTGGTTGATGTTGGTAGCTGTTGCCCTCCCACTCTTCTGGTGACAGCATTCAGATTTTGTTGGATAACCACCCTTCCCTTTCACTCTCCAACGTGGGTTTGGGCGTGGCAAACTCCCTCCTCCCTGGAGTGCGTGGGAGACCCAGTTGTAGCCAATGATCACGTTTCATCCTCCAGCCACCAGAATGGGTATGTTTTAGGATTCAAAGTCTCAACAGTCATAAGATTCTAGGACTTTGGGGGTGGGCGTCAAGTGTACGGAGGGTCTAGATGTTACAATTATAGAATTGAAGGGGCTAATAGCACTCAAGCCCTAAAACTGGAAGGATAAACAGTGTCAGGGTTCTGAGATCCAAATGGGAATGAGGCTAAGGTTTAGGATTGGAAGGTTCATTGGTGCTAAGGTTCTAAAGTCGAAAGAGTCATAAATTCTAAAGTTTTCAGATTGGGAGAGTCAATGCCCTGGGATCTAAGGAGAGCAGTGTAAGACTTCTAGAATCCTAAGGGTCAACTGCGCTAAAGTTAAGGGTGGGTGGGGCTAAGGTTCTAGGACAACAACGGCCAAGGATGCTGAAATTCTGGGACTGGGACGGTGGACAGCTGAGATTCTAGGAGTGTGAGTGTCAGTCAGTGATGCTGAGGTTCTTGGACGGGCAGGTCCACAGCTGCGCTCCTAGGACTGAAATGGTCAATGTGCTAAGACTTTAGAACTGGAAGAATCGATGGTGCCAATAGGCTCTAGGTCTGAAGGGGTGGGCAGTCCTAAGATTTTAAGGCTGGAAGGGTCAATGTTACTAAGACTCTAGGGTGTGCTTATAGATGACGGGAAGGTTCTAGGTCCGGAAGGGTTAATAGTGGAGGGTGGACAGTGGCTGTGATCCCGAGTGTTAAGTGTTCACAGTGCTAAAGTTCTTGGACCGGAACAGCGCTGAGGCTCTAGGACTGGAAGCGTCCACGGTGCTAAGGTGCTGGGCCGGCAAGAGCGGACAGCACCGAGATTCTGGGATTGGAAATGTCACCAGTGCGGAGGACTGGTGGGGCAATGGCGTTGGGGTTCGAGGATGGAAGGGTCGGCTGTTCCAAGGTCTTTGGGATCGCAAGAGGCCGGTGCCGGGGGTGGGGCTGGGGTTCTATGCGACTTTGGGGCAGCCTGAGCCGGTCCAGCTCACCTGGGGTACACCTGGTTGTGCCAGTGCAGCAGCGCGTAGCGGTCGGCCAGCGGCAGCCTGCGGCGGGCGGAGGTCCCCAGCCACTCGGCCAGCGCGCCGTGGTAGCCGCGCAGGTAGACGCCAAAGGCGCCCAGGCCGGCGGGGTAGGCGGGCGCCAGGCGGCCCCGCACCACGGCCATGTCCTCCAGCAGCCGCGCCCGCAGCGCCTCCAGCTGCCCCGCCAGGCCCCCGGGCGCCCCGGGTGCCGCCGCCTCCAGGCGCTCCCGCGCCGCGCGTGCCACCGCCTCGGCCCAGCGGGCGCGCAGCTTGCGGGCCGCCCCGGGCCCCCGGCGCCCGTCGGCCGCCTCCTCCTGCACCAGCACCTGGCCCAGCTGCGCCACGGCGCCCGCCCCGGCGCCCGCGCCCGGCCCCGGGCCCGCCAGCGTCTCGCGCACCAGCGCCCAGAGCTCGCGCTGCAGGGTCTCGTACAGCAGCGCCACGTCCCGCGCCCGGCGGCCCCCGCCGGCGCCCTCGGCCTTGGGGGGCCCCGGGGCGCCCCCAGACGACGCCAGCTCCTCGGCCTCCAGCTCCAGGATGTGCTCGTCGGCTCGCGCGAGCTCGCGCTGCTGGATCAAGCTCAGGATCTCCAGCACTGCGGGGGCAAGGCGGGGGTCAGGGCGCTGGGACCGGTGCCAGGTGAGGGCAAGAGGGTTGGGGGGGCGGTGTGGGCGCTGAGGAGGGGTCAGGGATGGGTCCCGAGAAGGGTGTCGGGTGAGGGGAGTAGGGAGGGCAGGGTGACGGGGGTGGGGGAGAGGTGGGCGCCAGGCGTGGAAGAGGAGGTCCAGGGAGGGCGTAAGGAGAGAGTGAAGTGGGGGGGGGAGAGCAGAGGAGGTGAGGGAGCTGCCCAGGCCTGGGGGCGGGGGCAGCAGAGGGTTCGGAACGAAAGAGAATCTCTGGGGCGGGGGAGATCTGAATATGGGGGGCAAAGACTGGAAGGCGCATGCGCGGAGATGGGAAAGAGGGGCTGGGGTGGCCTGGGGGTGGGGCTAGGAATCGGGAAATGAGGGGTGGGAGGTGCAGAAGAGGGAAGGAGTTAGGGGCCAGAGTAAGGGGTCAGGGGAGTGGGTCAGGGAGGGGACAGGGGTCAGGAAAGCTGAGGGGTTAGGGTAGGAAAAGTGCACGGGGCTGGGGGAAGGGACCAGAGGAAGTGGGAGGGGTAAGAAACGGAGGAGAGGGAGGAGGGGGGAGGACTGCAGAGCCCGGTACCGGGGACAGGGATGGAGACAGCGGGGGATGGGGCTGGGAAATGGGGAGAGGGTATGCCACTAGAGATGGGGTCTTTCGGGGACGGGACGGCTGGGGGGTGATCTGGCGCTCTGGTAAGTTCACACTGTCCCGAGAGAGGGGAGCCGCGGTTGGAAGGCCTCTGAGTGGCAGAGGGAGGGTCCCAGCGGCCCAGGGTTACCCTCGACACCCCCACTCCCCCCTCCGCTTCCTCCCTGGCAGAGAAACTATTTCCTGGCCAGCGCTATTTCTGCCCATCCGTTTCCAGAAGGCGGGGCTCCAGGCACCCCCTCCTCACCTCCCTGCGGTGCCCTCCCAGTCCTCTGGGAGCTGGGGCTGGAATGGCCTCTGCCCAGAGGTGGAGGCCATCAGAGACGGAAAGGGCTCTTCCCGGGCCCCATGGCCTGAGGGGGGGCCAAAAGCCTGGCTCCAGGAGTGGAGAGGCCGGCGGGAGGGGGTGTGGGGAGGGGGGCAATTAAGATGGAGTTGGGACAGGTTTGGGGATGAAACTGGGGGTGAGGATGGCGCGCAGGTGGGGTCCGGATGAGGGAGTTTAGGGTGAGGATGAGGTTGGTGCTGGCTCTGCAGAGGGAGTGGGAAAGGGCTTGGGGTAGGGGTGCGGTTGGAGGTGCGGGGGCAGATGAGTTTAGAAGGAAGCTGAGGATGGGAGGAAGGTGGAGACTGAGTCTGAACACGAAGTCTGCCTGTGAGCTGGGCAGGGGCAGGAGCGTGGGTGGAGGTGAAGATGTTGGGATTGGGGGTGCGTTTGATGACGAAGAGGAGGTTGATGGGACTGAATAAGGGGGGGGTTGGAGGTGGCTGCCGAGAGGGGCTGGGGCGGGAAAGGGCCCAGACACGTGCAAACATGGGATGGGACTGGGGATGGGATGGGAGGAAAGGGACAGGAAATGGGGCCGGACCAGTCCTCGGGGTGTTGGGCGTCACGCGTTGGTTGTGGAGAAGACGCTAAAGATGACGCTTGGAGAAAGCTATGGGCTGGCGACAAGCACAGGGATGTGTCCCAAGACAGAGATTGAAGACAGGATTGGAATAATTTGGAACACAAAAGGCATGAGCGCGACGGGGGGGGGGTGGGAATGGGGACGGTGGTGTTATGGGTTGAATCGTGTCCCTCTAAAAACAATATGTGGAGTCCTAACCCCCAGTACCTCCGAATGTGACATTTGGAAATAGGGTCTTTACAGAGGTGACCAAGTTATGATGAAGTCTTTAGGGTGGGCCCTAGTCCCGTGTGACTGATGTCCTTAGAGAAGGGAAATTGGGATACAGAGACAGACACTCACACACAGAGGACACCACGTGGAGGTGAAGATGGGACAGATGCGTCTCTGTGCCAAGCCACGCCAGGGACCGCCAGCAACCCACTGGGAAGAGGCGAGGACAGCTCCCCCTGCAGGCTCCCGAGGGAGTGAGGGAGCCTGGCCCCGCTGACACCCTGATCTCCTACTTTAGAGCCACGGGACAACACGGCTCTGCTGTCCCCAGCCGCCCAGTTTGCGGTCCTTTGTCATGGCAGCCCTGGGAAACGAAGACAGGTGGCGACAGAGTCGGAGATGCAGGTGGGGGCGAGGCAGAGGCTGGGCCTGGGGGTCAGTTTGAAGGTCAAAGTATGGATGTGAATCGAGAGACGGATGAAGTTGAAGGTGGAGGTTGGGGAGCGGGGTTTGGGGTTAGGCTGGAGTTAGGGTTGGGGTTCGGTGCCGGACAGAAAAGGAAAAGGGATTGGGGGTGGGGGAGGAGGGGCAGGGCTGGGGTGGGCATGGGGAGGGGCGGAGCCTGGAGGTTGTGGGGCCATGAGGTTGAAAGGGGATGAGGCTGAGTTCAAGGTTGGGGGGAAGGGGGTTGACATTGGGGGTAGGGAGGGGATCGGAGGAGATGGGACCAAAGTTGGGGTGCTGGACGTGGAAGTGAGGTTGAAGATGGCGGGTGGGGGGAAGGCTAGATTGGGGGTGGGTGGGAGGCTGGGGTGGGCTTAAGTATGAAGACCAGGGCGACCAGGTTGGGGATGGAAACAGGCACCGTGATTCTCCCAGGTCCAGGTCAGGCAGGGCTCCTGACTCACCTGACAACGGCTCCTTCATCTTTGGGGGCTCCGGGACCTTGGGTGGGGGTTCAGGAGCTGCCTCGCCTGCGGGCACCACTCTCTCCGCCAGGGATGCACGCCGGGGCTTGGGCCCGCGCCCCAGCCTCAGGAAGGCCAGTCTCCGGGCTGCCTCCCCCGCTGTCTCCTCGTCACCTTGGGCTCGGGTCCCCTGAAGCCGGGCCAGGAGGCCAAAGTCTGCTGAGCTCCTGCGTAACCCCGGTGGCAGCACGCGGCCCAAGAAGGAGCGGGGCTGCCCGTCCCCAGGGCTGCCTGCCCGCCTGCCCGGGGCCCAGCCCAGCTGGAAGGGGGCCAGGCCTGCCAGCTTCTCCAGGGTGGTGCGACGACGGCAAGATGTTCCATTGGGCAGCGTCCCCAGCTCCCCCACCTCTTCTTCTTCCAGCCCTGAAACTTCTTCAAAGGGGTTCTGAGCGGACCTCCGGGGCAGGGTCCCTGCGCGGGGCACCTTAGGGTCTGCCACCCCTAGACTCTTCAGGATGGGCATTTTCACAGGTGGGGACCTGGAGGAAAAACAATGACCATCGACGGTGTTGGTGACAATGGTGGTGTTGGTGACAATGCCTCTGTGGATGGGGCACTTGAGTGTGTGTGTACCGGGCACAGGTCTGAGCACTTAATAATTCCTTGAATGTGCACACTCCTATGAGATGGTGACTGTTATTATGCCCATTTTGCAGATGAGGAAATAGAGGCTCAGATGGGCAAAGGCGCTCGCCTAGGGTCCCACAGGGATTCGGGGACAGAGCCGAGCTTTGCCCCCGGACCTATCTGATTGCAGAGTTCAGGTTCGCTCCCCTGAGCACAAACGTTCAGACCCTTTCCCTGCCCCCCTCCTGCCCTGACGCCTGCAGTACTCGGGATCTTAGTCCGTCCTCCTGCTCCGTGAAGAAAAGGGCTCAGAGCCAGGAAGGCTGCCTCCCCAGGTGGCACAGCCCACCAAGGGCAGAGGCTGCATGAGGACCCAGGCCCACCGTCTCCCCAGACATCCGGGCCAGACTCCCGGGCACCTGCCTCAACCCTCCACCCCCTCTTGTCCCTTGTCCGGTTAGGACCCCTGTCGTCTCGTTCATTCCTTCAGTAAAAACTTCCTGGAAAACAGCTAGAATAGGCAAGTCCTCAGAGACAGAGAGGAGAGTCGTGATGCCTAGGGCGGGGAGTGGCTGCTAATGGCGACGGGTTTCCTTCTGGGGTGACAAAGATATTCTGGAACTAGACAGAAGTGATGGCACTAAAGGCCACTGAACTGTACACTTCAAAATGGCTTAAATGGGCCGTGTGCGGTGGCTCCCGCCTGTAATCCTAGCACTTCGGGAGGCCGAGGTGGGAGGATGGCTTCAGGCCAGGAGTTCAAGACCAGCCTGAGCAACACAGCGAGACCTCATCTCTGCAAAAAATAGAAAAATTAGCCAGGTGTGGTGGTGACGTGCACCTGTCGTCCCAGCTACTCGGGAGGCTGAGGCAGGAGGATGGCTTGAGCCTAGGAGTCTGAGGTCGCAGTGAGCTATGGTTGCGTCACTCACTGCACTCCAGCCTGGGCAACAGAGTGAAACCCTGTCTCAAAAACATAAATAAATAAAATGGTTTAAAAGGGTGAATTTTATGTTATGTGTATTTTACCACAATTAAAACAAACAAAAAAAAAACTTAGGTATTTATTTACCGTGGGCCCAGCTCTGTGCAGGCACGGGGGACACAGCAGTGGCCAAAGCAGACCCAGTCCCCGCCCAGGCAGGGCTCACGGCTTCCTGAGTCCTGCCCATCTCATCTCCTAAGTCTCTCTCTCCAGTCCGCAGTCCCTTCTCTCACTCCCTTCCCATTGCCCACGTCCCTGCCCCGGCCTCCTCCCTGGTCTCCAGCTTCTAGTCTTGGCACCTCCAGTTCACCTTCGATGACCTTGATAAGTCACAAACCTGCCCCTCCCCTTCTCTTAACCCTTCCATGGCTCCCCAGTGCCCGTGGGACAAAACTCAGGCCCCTGCATGGGGGCCTGCATGGCCCGGCCGCTGCCCACAAACTAGCAGAGGCCCATTCGTGCTTCAGGACTCAGTCTCAATGCCCCCCTCCTCCAGGAAGCCCTCCCTGACCCCCAGGCTCCCTCAGCCCATGGGCTCCCTCATCGCACCCCTGCCTGTTCTAGGTCGTCACTGCCTGGGGACAGCTCTGTGTCCCCCACTGGACTGTGAGCCCCAGGAGGGCAGGACTGGGGACGTCTGAGTCACCACTATGTATGTTCCCAGCTCCCAGCACAGGACAGGCACTTGGGGAATGGGTGCTACACAGGAAACGAAGGAAGGAAGGAGGCAAGACAGTTCGTTCCTTGGGTGGGAAGGAGGCACGGCGAGTCCACCTGGGAGAGGTCAGGAGGAGGTTGGCCACACACAGGGCCTTGAATGCCGTGACAAGGGATTTCGTCTTTCCCCCACGGGCCCTGGGGAGCCATGGAAGGGCAATTTTTAAAATGGTGAAATAATCCAAACATTCTGAAAAGTACAGAAAACAAACTTAATATACACCCCTGTGCTTGCAATGTTAGCTACATCTAATGCAAACATTTGCTGTATTGGGTTTGGGTTTTTAAAGGAAAAATGCACCACAGCCTCCCGCCGTCTCTCACCGGCCTGCTCGCTCCAGCCTTCTCCCAGGAAAACCAGCATTCAGAATACGCTGTCCGTCTGTCTAAGCAGATCTTTAGCCCATGCTACATAGACTTGTATCCAGAAATAATATGTTGTTTTACATGGTTTCCAGCTCTCTCTAGATGGTGCCATGCTGTTTGGGTCCTGCAGTGCTTTTATAAATTGTTTCACTCCCATCATGGACTTGCAACACCAGCTTGATCTGTGTCTAGCCATATGGCTCTAGTTCATGCACTTTAAGTGCTACATAATACTCCACTGTAAGACTAGGACAAAATTGTGCAAATAAAGTGCCAGATGTTTCCTCTGAGCTCAGGGTTGTTTCTCAACCCTGCTGTTCCTAGAAACACCGTCCCCAATCCCCCTCTAGCCTCCGTGGGTCCCTACTCCCAGGGAAGCAGCCACCTTGGCAACCCCTAGCCTGCGGCCCCCATGGCTGCGTGCGATCGATACCCACCAGCACGCACACTGTCCCCACACTGATTCCTCTGACTTTCATCTTCCAAACTGGCCTCCACGTGCCTCTTTCCAGAATGGCTCCAGCGCGCCCCCAAAACTGTCTCCACCTCCACCCCAAGATGGCAGGTTCCAATTTCCCTCCAACTGAAGTCAACGTTGTCCAAACTAGGTCTGAGATTCTCCTGCCTGGCTCCAACATCTCCCCGCCACCACTAAATTAGATCCGATACCCCCAGACTATTTCCAGCACCCCCAAAGCTGGCTGTAACATTTTCCCAAAACTGGTCCCGATGTCCTTCCTCTTCCTGGCTCCAGCACCCCCCCTGCAAACTGGCTCTGACATCCTGCCCCTCCAACCCCTCGTCTGCCTCCCGGTGCCCGGCCCCTGACTCACTTCCGAGACATCCCTCAAGCCCCCAGCCTCCCGCTCCGCAGGATGTCTTGGCCACCAGCGCCTCCCTCCTCCGGCCCCTCCTCCTCTTCCTCGCTGCCAGCCTTTCCCCAAGCCCCAAACCCTCCGAGCAGAGGCCCTGACCTCTGTTTGCAGAATCCGTCCCCTCCAGTCCCCGCATCTGCATGAGAGAACCGTCCTGATACATTGTGTGTCCCCAAGCCCAACTCCAACTGATACAAGCCCAGTCGAGTCCTCAGCCCCAGACCGTCTTGTCATCGTCCTGTCATCGTCCCAGCCCGCTGCAAG
This sequence comes from Avahi laniger, assembly GCA_963575035.1. Taxonomy (NCBI): domain Eukaryota; kingdom Metazoa; phylum Chordata; class Mammalia; order Primates; family Indriidae; genus Avahi; species Avahi laniger. The sequence goes on along the minus strand of CAUYSK010072048.1, from coordinate 14,254 downwards.
CCCATCCACATCTCCGGTTCCAACCTGTCCCCTGTCTTCCCACTGAATCTCCAACCCAGCTCTTGCCACCGTCTCCTGTGTCCGAGACCCCATCTCTCGGGATGGATTGGAGTAAGCACCCAATGCCTTCCTGGCCTCGGTCTTCCCACCTGGGCTCAGAGGGGATCAGACGCAATGTCGTCTCATCTCTCCCTTGGTGGTTCCAAGCTCCCCAAGGTTCCCTCGAAGCCTCTCTGGGGCCCCAGAGCCCCCAGGGTCTCGTCTGCACCGTCCTCCTGCTCCATGTCCTTTCTGCGCTCTCGCCGGCACCCTCCTGGGCTCAGGCCCCCGATTCTCTCCTTGCCCCCAGCCTCTCCTGGGTGCAAGACCCGGGTTCTCCTGAACTCCGGGCCAGTCCGACCCCGGGCACTGCCTCTTCCCCAGAGGGCCTCGGGAGGTGTGAAGCCTTCCCCGGCCCCCAGCACACTCACCGCTGTCCTTCGTGCCTGTCCCTCTGACCCTGCTGCTGTCCTGTCTCCAGGCTACTTCTGCCAGGGCTGTCGAGGGCTTAGATCTGAAGGTGGGGGGGGCTCGGAGGAGGACAATTTCCTGTCGGGAAACCCCACCCTCTCTGGGGCCAGGGGCAGGAAGGAGTCATTATCTGTCTGCCCTTTCAGGCCAGGCTACAGTTGGGCTGGGGAGCAGGAAGCCCGCAGCACCCCTGCCTGCTCTTCACGCCTGCTCTTCCCGCCTCCCAACGCGACACCGCCACCTTGGGCACCCCGAGAGACTCCCTGTGCTGGACTAGAGCCCAAAGCTGCCGTCCAGCCTGCAAGCCCTGAGGCCTCTGGACCAGAGGAGGGTGGGAGGGGCGTACCTGCCATGGGGTGAAGACCTCAAGGAAAGTCCTGCTGGGCCCAAAGCCTGGGGTTGGGGCCAGATGGGGGTGGCGCTGGAACGCCTCTGGAATTCTCATTCTCTTTGCCTCAAAGCCCCTGCCCCAGGTCTCTGCCTGGTCCCCTCCTGATGTCTCAGCTCTGTCGCCCCTTCCTCGGCTCCTCTGGGTCCCCTCTCTCCCAGGGATGTCACTCTGATCTGCCAATTCCTTTGTAGCACCTTCCACAATCCGAAGTTATCAGAGGCATCTGGCTTCCCTGGATTCTCGGGACTGTCCCTCCCACCGGAATGTAAATTCAGCAAGGGGACTCCGGGTCAGGGCGCATCCCTAGCTGCCTGCCTGGCCCACAGCAGGCGCACAGTGGAGACTTGTGAAAGGATTGTATCAGCGGGGACGGAGTGGTGGCCACTGAGGACAGGAGGGGGTCTGAGGTGGGCTTCTGCTACAGTGAAGGTCCACATGGTGGGTGTAGCTGGGGCCGGGACTGGGTCTGGCCTGGTGTGCGGTTGGATGTGGGAGTTAGGGTTACTTTTAAAGGCTGGGTTTTGGGTTTAGGCACAACCAGAGAGGCAGGAGGGATCACCAGCCTAGGCAAACTTGTTGGGGCTGGGGTCCGCATTAGGATCGCAGCTCCTCCCCCAACCCCAGCAGATGGGGAAGTGACCCAGGGTTAAGATTCAAAGGGCCGAAGTCCTCAGTTCAAGACTGAATTCCCCAGATAATAGGCTGTGGGGGAGGGGCTGGCCTTCGCAGCTTGGACCCGTGGTCATCAGTGGCTTGTCGTGGGCTGTAATCGCTGTCAGACCTCCCCCCTTTTTTAATTTAATTTTTTTATTAAGATATAATTCACATGCCATAAAATTCACTCTTGTAAACCATACGGGCCAGTGGGTTTTAGTATATTCATAAAGTTGTGGCGAGCATTGCCGCTATCTAATTCCTGGAACGTTTTCATCACCCCAAAAAGAAACCCCCATGCCATTAGCAGTCACTCCCCATTACTCCCCGCCCCCCAGGCCCTGCAACCGCTGGTCCCCTTCCTGTCTCTGTGGCACTGCCTGTTCTGGATGTTTCATGGAAATGGGATCATACACTGTGGCCTTTTGTGACTGGTTCCTATCACTTACAGCACAATGTTTTCAAGATTTATCCATTTATAGCCGTCCCTCTGTAAGCCTCAGTCCCCTTATCTGGGAAATGGGGTGGGGACAGCGCTGGGGACAGAGGAGGGAGACAGTGCCCTGTGTGGGGAGGTGCTGGTGTGTGCAGGGAGGTGATCTGCTGCCCCCTTGTGGCGCAGGGGGAACTGCAGCTTTCAGTGCTGGGGCTGGGACACGGTTGGGGGGCGTCAGCCCCTCCATCCCATCCCCAAGACCCCATTCCTCACCCTGCAGGGCCCTTGGGTGCTTCTATCCTGAACTCCTCCCTCTCTGCTTCCATCCCTGGGACTCCTCAAACCCCATTTGCTGAGTAAGAATAAGAATGTCCCTACGTAGGAAGTTCTAATCTGACATCCTGTGAAGCGCTTTACTTATATATTTTCATTGATTTGTCGCAGCCTGAGGTTGCTGCTATTATTATTCAGGGACAGGAAACCATAGTGGTTAAAAGTCCAAGTTCTGGAGTTTGGGGGCACTTGGAGTTCAAGTCCCAGCCCTGCCACTCACTAGCTGTGTGCCCTTCAGATGTGACTTTTCTTCCTTGGGCCTCTGTTTCCTCATCTGTAAATGGGGTTGATAACGATGCGCCCCATCTCATGGGGTGGCAGGAAGGATAAAGTGCTCAGAGCCTGGCAAAGGGGAAGCCTCCATGCCTCTATGTAGGTGATAGTTTCAACCAGTTAATGTTCAACCACCAGCTCTCTGCGGGTGGGGGTTGGAGAGCCTTGATTTGCAGCACTGGCCAATTTCCATGGTGTAAATATTCCCATCGTAGCTAATTTCAGGCTGCCAAGGTGATGTCGTTCAAAGCGTTTTTGGAGGAGAGATGCACAGTAGTCCACCATTATACGGTAGTTTCACTATGCAGATAAAATACATGTAAATAACGTCACGATCGTAGATAATAGTAAATGTAGCCAAATAATTTGGACATGATGAGTATGTATTACCTGTACTATGAATACAATTTATTTAATTGTATGTTTGCATAATTTAATTTCTAATAATGGCTGTGGTTAACAACCAGTTCCAAAATTCCTGAGACTGTAACAATCAGCTTGTTTGACAATCAGCTCGCCTGAGCCAGCTGCAGCGCACTCCTGTCGCCAACACACCCATTCTTTTGAAAGGGAAACTGAGGCCCAAGAAGGTGGTCAGATAGACAGGGGCAGGGGCGGGGCAGGGCACAGACCCCATCCCAGGACTGTATGATTCGGGGCCAGGACTATGCAAAGTCCCTTTCTTTCATCCCACCCTGGTCTAGAGGGCATGGGCGGTCCCCACAGCACTGTGTGGCTTCGGCAAGGTCTGAGTGTGCCCATCCGGAGAGTGGCTGTGTCCTGTAGGGGATACCCCGCACAGGGTTCCTTTGCCCCTGCAGCAACCCTGCCAGAGAGTCCCATGCGGGTCCTTCTCCTCATTTTACAAACTGGAAAAGCGAGGCCCAGAAAGCGCAAGTTCCTGCCCCCAGGTCCCACAGCCGGACAGAAAGCGTCCTCAGGCCCCGGCTGGGGTGCAGCGGAGAGGACACTGCGGCCCAACTCTGGGGTCTGGGGCTCCGGGGGCTGAGGCAGCATCACCAGGGAGGTCAGCCAGCCTCGGCAGCGGCCAGGCCCTCCGCACCCTTAGGCCTCTGTGCAGAGCTTCGCGGGCCCCAGACTGGGGAGAGGGTGGCCCGGGAGTGAGGGTGGGGGGCGCCTGGGTCCTGCCCCACAGATCTCTGCGTCTCTGTGTGTATCTCTTTGTCTCTTTCTGTCTCTCAGTCTTTGTTTCTCTCTGTCTCTGTAGCTCTCGGTCTCTCTGCACCTCCCATACTCTGTCTTTCGCTTCCTGAGTTTGTCCCTCTTTCTGTCCTCCTTCGACTCTGTTCACCCTGCTGTGTCTCTGCGCTTCCCTCCTGTCTCCGTGTCTCTCTGTCCCTTTGTATCCCCGTCTCTTTCTGTGTGTCTCTGTCTCTACATCTCTCACTACTTTCTCTGCGTCTCTGGCGCTCTGCCCCGGCGTTCCTCTCCCCTTCTCTCTTCTCCTGTGAGTCGCCACCGTCCTGTGGGAACACGCTCCCCACCAGCGCGCCCAGACCTGCCTCCGCCCCCAGAGCCCCCGGCCAGCCCGGGCCTGCGCCTTTAAGGGCCGGCGGCGGGGGGCGGGGTCTCGGCGGCCCCGCCCTGGCCACCCCTCCCCCTGACGTCCCTTCCTCCCCGGCCCCTCCGCCGCCTCCCTCCGCCACCGCCCGGGCCGGCTCCGCGCCCCCTCCGCGGCCCCCACCAGCCCGCCAGCCCGACTGCCCGCCGCCCCCATGCCGTCCGGGGCCCCAGCTGCGCGGGGCCACTAGGACCCTCGGCGTCCCCTCCCCTCCCCCGCCCTGCCCCCTCTTCCGCGGCGCGGATTCGGGCGTTCACGGCGCCCAGCTTTTGAGCTCGCGTCCCCAGGCCGGCGGGGGGGGAGGGGAAGAGTGGGGACCCCAGGATCCCCGCCCCCCCCACCCGGCCGCCCTTGCCCCCCGGGACCCGGAGAAGATGTCTTCGCGGACGGCCCTGGCCCCGGGCAACGATCGGAACTCGGACACGGTGAGTGGGGCCCGGCCCCTTGGGGAGCCCTGGCTGGGTCCGGCCGCCAAACCTCTTGGCCCGCCGTGTCCCTCACCCCGCGAGCCCCTACTCGCGTTTCCCGGGCTCGACCCGGCTCGCCACCTCCTGACCCCCTCCCGGACTTCCGTGCCTCTCGGCCCTCCCCACCTCCTCAGCCCGGCCCGAGCCCTGGGGGCGCCCCTCTCTCGGGACCCCTCTCTTGTCCCTGTGCGGACCGCTTCCGCTCGGGACTCTTCCCTCCAGGAAGCCCCCTCCCCTGCTTCCAGGAGCCCCTCCCTTGTCTGGCGTGTTCTGAGCCCTTTCCCCTCCAGGCCGTCTGCTCCGACAGCTCGCCCCTCCCGGATTTGCAGGGCCCCTGACCCCCCAGGGCCCAGCCCTGGCCCTCTCCCGGCAAGGCCTGGCCCAGTCCTGCCTCTGGTCCGGCCTTCCTCGTCTGAGGCTGGGAGCCGGCCCCCCCAGGGCCCCCTCCTCTCACGCTGGCCCGCTGCCCCTCCAGGACCCACCCTGCCCCCGTGGGCATCCTCACGGGACCTGGTTTCCACCTTCCCTGGGCCCAGGGCCTCTTCTGGCTTCGTCAAGGTCTCTCCATTCCCAGGCCTGGTCCCCGTCTTCCAAACAGCCTTGTCCCCGGATCCCAGCACCCTGGGGCCCCCAGATGCCACCTGGACCCTCTCTGGTCTCCTCCTCTCCCAGGAAGCCTTGGCCTCCAACCTCCAGCCCAGGCTCGGATTTCTAGCCCTGGACCAGTCTGACTCGGGCCTCACCCTCCCGTGTCACCTCCCCAGCCTCAGGCAAGCCCCCTCCCCAGACCCCAACCTCCCGACCTGGGACCTCCTTCCTAGGCCGAGCCCAGGCCCCTTCCTCTTAGGCCACCATCCTTTCTCCTGCCCCAGGGCCTCCCCCTTCCTCGCTGGGGGTCCGGCCTCCTGAGGAAGCCCCCTCCTCAGCTCACGGGGCCTGGCCCCACATCCTTTTTCCAGAAGACTCCTGGACTCGAAGTCTGTGGTCTTGCCCTGGCTTTAAGCCTCTTCTCTTGGGGTCAGTCTGTTGGAATCTTCTCCCCAAATTCCTAGACCTTGCCTTCCCGTAAGGCTCAGCCCTTACTCCTCCAGGCTGCCCCTTGCCCGGAAAGCCCCTTCCCCCATAGGTGCGGGCCCCCAGCCCCTTTTCTGGTTTTAAGGGTTGCTCCCAGGATCCCCCTTCTCTGATTTCTAGGGGCTTCCCCCAAGTCCCAGGATTCCTGGCCTCTGACTTCCACTGTCCCCACGGCTTGGTCACTTGTTCCGTTCCTGGACCCCCCTGCCCCTGCACGGCAACCCGGGTAATCCAAGGGAGACCCCGCTCCCCCCAGGGTCCCCTGTTTCCGATCACTCTAAGTGCTTCCAAAGACCCGCCCCCCAGCCATTCCCAGCCTTCTCTCCAGCGGAGGTCTTCGTCCCTTTTGCCCGGGCCTTCTGCCAGGTCCCTGCCCCCTGCCCTGCCTCCCCCACCCCAGGCCCCCACCAGAGAGATTTGTCTTCGCCCCTTGTTCATCTCGCAGGACCCTCCCCCGGCCCCGTCACTGCTGGGGGCCAGACTCCAGTTTGGAGTGTGATGAAATGCCCACCCACCTCCCTCTCTACTGGGAGGTGCCAGGGAGTCCACGGTCCTGGGTTCAAATGCTGGCACTGGTGGCTGGTTTGCATGTGCCCTCAGACAACTGGTTCTCCCTTTCCGAGCCTCAGTTTCCTGCCCTGGAAAATAGGGATGAGCACTCGAGTCCCTCGGAAGGCTACTCGGTTTGGGGGAAGCCTGGCACATGGGAAGTACCCCACATGGTCGCTGCTGTTGGGACTGTGGATATGAGTCACGTAGCCCGTGGATTCTCAAGCCAGGGCTGTCATTAGTTGTTGAGTGAGCTTGCAGATCCCCTGCCAGCTTGGAGCCTCAATTTCCTTATCTCTAAGTGGGGTCGATGATAGCACCTCGCTGTCAGGGGTGTGTTTGGGAGCCAACGGGATGATGTCAGTAAGGCGCACTGGGCCAGCATGTTGTAGCTGCTATTGTTGTCATTACGATTAGTCTAATTATTCAGGTGAACTTGGGTGAAACCCAGTTTCTGTCTCTCCCTAGCTGTGTGACCTCAGGCAAGTGACCTCACCTCTCTGAGCCTTGGTTTCCTTGTCTGTAAAATGGGGCTCACGTGAAGACTCGCTGTCCCTTTGTCGTTAAGAAGTGTGCCGGGAGGGGATTTGAGGATGGCTAATCCCTTCTCTGTCCTCCACCTCTAGTCAGGAAGACATGCTCGTCGGTCCCGGCAGGGTGTCACCTGTCTGTCCTGGCATCTGAGGTTGTAACCCCTACCCCTGCTACCTGGTTACCATGGCCACCTGGGGTCATGCTCCCCCACCCCAAGTTCCAGGGCCCCCCACCAGGGGCCAGCCTCCCTAGGTTCCCCAGCAGCAGGCCCCGGTGTTGGGGCACCAGCTGGACAGGAGGGAGCCAGGCCAGCTGGTGGTGCTGGCCAGTTTTAGCTCCCGCCCCCAGCCCCTGGGGCCTTTGTCACCCACTGCTCCAGCTGCCCCCCCAGGGGTCCTGCAGCCACGCTGCCTTCCGTGGGGTGGCTTCCCTGCTGCCCCCCGACGGGGATTCCTCTCCAAGCCCTTATCTCGTGCTGATCTCCACCTCCCCTCCAGCCTCCCCTGGGAAGAAGCCTGGGGTGCGCCACCCCGGTGGGATGTGGGAAAGAGCCCCGTGCTCAGGAGTAGTCAGCAGGCCCAGGTTCGAATCCCAGACACTCTGCGCCGTCTTCCATCTGCCCTGTGACCTTGGGCAAGGTACCCCCCCTGCCTGAGCCCTGGGGTCGCTGTTGGAGAGCGCAGATCACAGCTGGACCCACACTGGAGACCGTGGGCCGCGGGCGCATGTTCGGAGCCCCAGCAGCGGTGCTTGGTACTGCGCAGCCGTGGGGGGATTGTCTTCCTGCCCCTTGGGGATGAACTGTGTGACCTTCACAAGCCACCCTCTCTGCAAGGCTCAGTTTCTCTTCTTGGAGCTCGGAGGAGCAGTTTGCTCCCCTCCGTGGGGATTAAACGTGGGGCCCTTGGCACGGGCTGCTTAATAGAAATGGATCGGGCACGTGCAGCATATAGCAGGGGAAAGTGAAGAGCTTCAACTCCGGGGCAGACTGTCTGGGTTCAGATCCCAGCTCTGGGCCTCAGTTTCCCCACCTGTAAAATGGGGGTGATGATGCGGTACGCGGCATCGTATTGCATAAGTGACCGGCGCTCGTTAAATGTTGCTTGTCATCGATATTAAGTGGCCTGGTGGAGACTTCCTCCAAGGACCAGAACCAGGCCCCGAGCCCACTGGTCAGCCGGCCTGCTTTCTTCCTCGGCTCCCTTTGTTCGCGTGTTTCCTGCCCAGCCCTGGGACGGGCACGGGGGCAGCGCAGGCTCTGCGCAGAGCTGCCTTGTCCGGGGCCTCTGGCACCCTGGGCCCCAGCCCTGAAAGGGAGGCGCCGTCCCTGGGGCTCGCAATCAGGCCAGGGCAGCTCGGAGCAGGCAGGTGACCTGCGGGGGAGAGAGGCCCGGGAGGGACAGGACAGCAGGAACAGAACGTCGGGGACAGGGACAGAGAGGAGTGGTGGTGTGGGAGACAGCAGGTCAGGGCGGGGATCAAGCGGCAGCGTTTCATGGGGCGGCGGAAGCAACAATGTTTCTCACGGAAGGAAGGTAACAATGACTCAACCAGGACTTTAGGGCAAAATGAAAGACTTGGTTGCAGTGTTCGGAGCCCAATCTGGGGCGACAATGATTGGCATAAAATGTCAGGGACAGTAAACTGGGCATAAAATGTTGACCTTTAGGTGTGGAGTAGAACTGGGGCTAGAGCAGAGACGGTGACCAATGGCCGGCCCAGTGCTGGCGGTGGTGGAGCGCTGAGTCCAGACCGAGCGTCGACGAGGGTTCAAAGCTGCAGCATTTAGGATAAAATGTCGTGGAGGTGACGGAGGCCCCCGGGCAGGCATAGCTCTCTCACTTCCCTGCGCTTCGCAGAGGTAGCATTTTTTTAACAAATGGAAGGTTTGCGGCAACCCTGCGTCACGCAAGTCTCTGGGCACCGTCGTGCACCGCCCTGTGCTCGCTGCATGTCTGTGTCGCATCTCGCTAATTCTCACAATATTTCAAACTTCTCTGCTGTGATTGCGCTGTGGTCATCTGTGACCGTGATCTTTGATCATGACTCACTGAAAGTGCAGGTGATCGTCAGCATATTTTAGCAATACAGTATTTTTTAATTAATGTATGCTCATTTTTTTTCTTAGACGTAATGCTATTGCACACTCAAGAGACTGTAGCATAGTTACGTTTATAACTTTTATATGCACTGGGAAACCAAAAAAATTCAAGTGGCATGCTGTATCGCGATGCGATACTTTGTTGTGGTGGTCTGGAAATGAATCTGCCGTGTCTTCTAGGTAGGCTTGTAGCTAAGAAAGGAAGTTGGGGGTAGACAGACTGCAGTGAGGGGTGAAGAAGAGGCCCAATGTCTGGGGACCCGGGTACTGTCGATTCGGGAGACCCCGGGGCTTTTGTTCTCAGAGGCATCTTTTTGTAGAGAGAGATGGAGCATCCAAAGGCATCGCTGTTCTCTATGGCCTGAGTTTTAAAAGGGCTGCAGAAGGGCTCATGACCAGGGCTGGAGTTCATGGCCCCGGCCCACGGGTGCCACCGAAGGCGGGATTGGACAGTTCACGCTTCGTCTCCCCCGCCCAGCATGGCACCTTGGGCAGTGGCCGCTCCTCAGACAAGGGACCGTCCTGGTCCAGCCGCTCGCTAGGCGCCCGCTGCCGGAACTCCATCGCCTCCTGTCCCGAGGAGCAGCCCCACGTGGGCAACTACCGCCTGCTGAGGACCATCGGGAAGGGCAACTTTGCCAAAGTCAAGCTGGCTCGACACATCCTCACCGGTCGGGAGGTGAGCGCGGGGATGGGGCGGGCTCGGGACGGGACCCTGCAGGACCAGGGCCTCGGGGGAGGTTGGTAGAGATCAGGGTTGACCCTCATTTGCTGGGACGGGTTGTAATATCTCGGATTTTCCCAGAACAACCCCAGTGGGAAAAAGAGAACCGAATTTCAGGCGTCCCTGAAATTGTCTGTAGCACAGTTTCTAAGGATGCACGTGGCCTTCGCGCATCAACCTGGGCTGTCTCCCTGTTTTACTGGTGGACTTTGGTTCCTTGAAATCTTCCAGTGATCTTGAGGATACACCGGGTTTATTCCTGCTGTGTTTCAGTTACACACAGCCTCAGTCTCCCCACCTTCCCTTCCAGCGTGGGCATCTGTGCTGAGTATGGCAGTACTATTTGCAGAAAGGGACCGCCCAGACCTCGTAACCTAGGTGTGAAGCCCCTAACTCACGCTTAAATGAAAACAAAGGTGGTGGGTGGTTTCATGGTTCCCTCTGCACTCCCTTCAACTTCAGAGAAATGACTGGAGCAATGTCTTCTGCCCTGGATGGACTCTCCCCTGCCTTCGTGCTGTCTCCACCGTACGCACAAAAGACACCAGGCCCCTAGGGTTTTATGGGCAAATTCTACCAAACATTCAAATGTTATGCCGATTCTTCCAGAGACTAAAGAAAGAGGTTCCACCGCCCAGCTGATTTTTATGTGCTAGCTTGGCCATAAGAGCAAAAACAGACAAGAAACAAAATTACAGTCCGGTCTTATGCTCGAACATAGATACAAATATCTTAAAATATTAACTAGAATCCAGCGACTCAGTAAAAGAAATGCTTTATGAAGACAAAGCTGGGTTTATCTCAGGAATGCAAAGTTCTTTTTCATTTGACAATTTATTCATGCTCTTCACCACATTCACAGACTGAAGGAGAGAAACCATATGATCGTCTCAATACTGGCATAGAAAGTGTTTGACAAATTTTTTAAAAACCCATTCGTGAGAATATGAGGGAAGCTGGGGACCCTCTCCCCCACACAGACACATCATTCTCCGTATGTGGATCTCGCACAGGACTCCAGGGGGTTCTGAGAGGACCAGCTTCTAAGGGAACAAGGCCTCCCAGGGGAAGAGTTCTTTAATCCAGTAGATCTGGGGGGTTTGGGGACGTGGCCCCAAAACCCTTTGGGCAAACTATGTAGACCCAGGGCTGGATTAAGCCTTTTAAAGGTCGTTCACTACTGAAAAATGCACAATGCTCTACCCCAATGTGTAATTCAAAGTAAAAACTTAACCAGTAACATTCTGATTTTTCCCCCATGCTGTCTCAAAGCTCTTTAAAAATATATATGTGTATTTTAAAGTTTTTAAGTGTTTAAAAGGTAGACTTTATCAGGACGCATAAGTTCAAATCCAGCCCACAACTTACCAACCATGTAACCTTGGCAAAGTGACTGAACCGCTCCGTGCCTCAGTTTCCCCACGTGTAAAATGGGAATAATCCTAGCACTCATAGGCTTGTCGGGAGGGATTAAAAGAGTTCTTATTGATAAAGCACGTAGACCACATAGTGATTGCTCAGTAAATGTTAGCTGGTTGTTTATTATTCCACAGTTCATGTGTTCAGAACAAAGATGTGATGAACAAATGATCTGAGATGCCCTAACAAAGGGATCCCCTCAAGATCTTGGTCACCCTAACACAGGCCTCTGGAGTAGCCTCGTCCCGGCCCTACCATGGAATAGGGGATGTTTTGTTGCAGAAGTAAGGGTAGCATTGCAGATGGCGGGAAGAGCATGTGCAAAGGCCCTGAGGCCCAGGTTCCCCCATCCACTAGGAATGGCCCAGATTGAGAGCTCTTCTGGGAGAGGGGGCAAAGGAATGATATCCGAGCATGCTGTGAGTTGGGGAACCGCCCCCCACATCAAGGGCCCCTGGTACCTTGACCTTCCCTCTTTCTTTCCTCCACCTCTAGGTCGCCATCAAGATCATCGACAAAACCCAGCTGAACCCCAGCAGTCTGCAGAAGGTGAGGCCCAGGGAGAGGCAGCAGAGTGGGGGCCAGGTTCCGGGGACAGCCGGGTGACCCGCCCAACCCCTCCTGCTTCGGCCTGGCAGGGGAGAGGATCCCCAAAACCACCCGCCCTCACTCTTCTCTGTCTTCCTTTCCGGCCGTGCCCAGCTGTTCCGAGAAGTCCGCATCATGAAGGGCTTAAACCACCCCAACATCGGTGAGGAGGGGAAGGGGGCGGATCAGAGGCAGGCGGCCACCCAGGGCGCTAGGGAAAGGACAGAATCGGGGTGGGAGGGCCGTGGGCAGTGATTATAAAATAGTTAGAGAGACCTAGTTTCTCATAGTAGCATCACTGCTGTGTGATCTTGAGCAAGTCACTTAACCTCTCTGAGCCTCTCTTCCTCTTGCTGGAGTGGGGGTGAGAAGAGGGCTTCTTACAAGGTCACTGTGAGAATCGGATAAGATCATGCGTCGAAATGCTTAGTTCAGGCCTGAGCTACGGGAGCTGGTCTGGGCCTTTTCATCAGTAGCGACATCATCGTCATTGTCGTTGTCATTAGTCAGAGTGGGGAGAGGGGTCTTCACTAAGAGAAGCAGAGTTTAACGTGTCCTGGATGTGGCCGCAGCATTCGTTCATCCATTCATTCATGGACTCGATAAATACTGACCGAGCGGCTGCTGTGTGCTGGGCACCAGGCATGGCAGTAAACAGGCACAAATCCCTGGCCTCGAGCTGATGTTCTCGTGCGAGACCAGGTGGAAAAGGTGGCAAAGTGAGGCTGAGGAGTTCGGGAAATCTGGCCATCAGTAGGGAGCCATGGAGGGTTCTTGAGTAAGGGTCATGTGGTTGGCACTTCCCTGTAGTTACTAAGTAGAGGTGGGAGGGTCTCTTCCCACCTAACCCCCTGCCCCTGCACCGCCCCGGCCGTTGCAGTGAAGCTCTTCGAGGTGATCGAGACTGAGAAGACGCTGTACCTGGTGATGGAATACGCAAGTGCCGGTGAGACCCCACCCCTCCCCTGCCCCCGTCCTCCCTTGACCCCCACACCCTTCCTGACCCTGCCTGCCTCCGCCCTGCAGGAGAAGTGTTCGACTACCTCGTGTCGCACGGCCGCATGAAGGAGAAGGAAGCCCGAGCCAAGTTCCGACAGGTCAGGGGCAGGGCTGAGGCTGGGGCGGAGGCGGGTGCCTGGGTCCCTGGGGAGAGGGTCTGAGAGCTGGGTGTGGTCTGGGCTGGCCGGGGACGTGCGGATGGGGCTTAAATCTGGGTGTCGGTGAAGGTGCAGAGTTGAGTGTCCATGGACATGCAGTCGCCCAGGTGTGAGGGGCAGGTGTAGGTGTGCCCAGGTGTGAGGATATGGAGGTGTAGGTGTGCCCAGGTGTGAGGATATGGAGGTGTAGGTGTGCCCAGGTGTGAGAATATGTAGGTGTAGGTGTGCCCAGGTGTGAGGGTATGGAGGTGTAGGTGTGCCCAAGTGTGAGGGTATGGAGGTGTAGGTGTGTCCAGGTGTGAGGGTGTGCAGGTGTAGGTGTGCCCAGGTGTGAGAATATGTAGGTGTAGGTGTGCCCAAGTGTGAGGGTGTGCAGGTGTAGGTGTGCCCAGGTGTGAGAATATGTAGGTGTAGGTGTGTCCAGGTGTGAGGGGCAGGTGTAGGTGTGCCAGGTGTGAGGATATGGAGGTGTAGGTGTGTCCAGGTGTGAGGGTGTGCAGGTGTAGGTGTGCCCAGGTGTGAGAATATGTAGGTGTAGATGTGCCCAGGTGTGAGAATATGGAGGTATAGGTGTGCCCAAGTGTGAGAGTGTGCAGGTGTAGGTGTGCCAGGTGTGAGGATATGGAGGTGTAGGTGTGCCCAAGTGTGAGAGTGTGCAGGTGTAGGTGTGCCAGGTTTGAGGATATGGAGGTTTAGGTTTGCCCAGGTGTGAGGTTATGCAGGTTTAGCTGTTCCCATGTTTGTGGTTATGGAGTTGTAGGTGTTGCCAGGTGTGAGGATGTGTGGGTATAGGTGTGCCCAGGTGTGAGAGTATCCAGGTGTAGGTGTGCCCAGGTGTGAGGGTATCCAGGTGTAGGTGTGCCCAGGTGTGAGGGTATGCAGATGAGGTGTGCCCAGGTGTGAGGGAGTCCAGGTGTAGGTTTGCCCAGGTGTGAAGGTATGCAGATGTAGGTGTGCCCAGGTGTGAGGGTATGCAGGTGAAGTGTGCCCAGGTGTGAGGGTATGCAGGTGAGGTGTGCCCAGGTGTGAGGGTATGCAGGTGAGGTGTGCCCAGGTGTGAGGGTGTGCAGGTGTAGGTATGCCCAGGTGTGAGGGTGTGCAGGTGAGGTGTGCCCAGGTGTGAGGGTGTGTAGGTGTAGGTATGCCCAGGTGTGAGGGTGTGCAGGTGAGGTGTGCCCAGGTGTGAGGATGTCCAGGTGTGGGTGTGCAGATGCCCAGCTTGGTGAGAGAACGTTCAGGCATGAAGGCACCTGGGTGTGCAGGTGTCGCTTGTGTGGGCCTGAGAGTGTTCACAGTGCATGGGTGTGTGGCAAGAGGACATGCAAGTGCCAGGTGCCAGGTGTGTGTCAGAGTGTGGATCAGGTGATGCGTGGGAAACAGGTGTGTGGGTGTGTGAGGAAGAGGGTGTATGGCAGGCTGGGTAGGTGGAAGGGTAAGAGGGGCCCAGGTGTGGGTGTATGCG
>CAUYSK010072047.1:0-60860 GCA_963575035.1 Avahi laniger | reverse complement strand
CGCGAACACCACCCCGCTCTGCGCGCTCACCGACACGTAAGACAATAGCTCCTGTGGCCCCAAGTCGCTGGCCACGATGGAGTAGGAAACGCTGCCATTGGGTCCCAAATCCGGGTCGGAGGCGCTGACTTGAGCAATGGAGGCTCCTGGCGGGTTGTTCTCTGCCACATGGACAATATAGGAGGCCTGGAGGAAAACGGGTGTGTTGTCATTGACGTCAGAGATGTACAGTGTGACGCTGGTTCTGGAGGAAAGGGATGGCTTGCCCCTGTCGGTGGCTATGATGGTGATGTTGTAATATTCGGTCTGCTCCCGGTTTAGGGCCCTGTCAATCACCAGCTTGTAATAATTTTTGGAGGTAGGTTCTAATTTCAAGGGGACTTCTTCCTGTATATAGCACGTCACCAGACCATTTTGTCCAGAATCCTTGTCTCGCACTTTTATGAGAGCTATTACAGTTCCTAGGTCTGAGTCCTCTGGAATCTGGTTAGAAAACGACATGAATGTCACCTCTGGGGCATTGTCATTCTCATCAACGATTTCGATTTGAACATTGCAATGAGCTGTGTGCACTCCTCCGTCCTTAGCTTCCACACCCAACACATACTTATTTGTCTCTTCAAAGTCCAATGTACCATTGGTTGTGATGTCCCCCGTATTTGGATTGAGATTGAAGAAGAGGCTGGTACTTGTCGGGGAATTGAGGAAGGCATAGGTGATCTCTGCATTAATGCCCTCGTCCTGGTCTGTTGCCATCACCCGCAGCACAAAGGTTCCCCAGGGCACGTTTTCTTGGAGACTGACTCTGTATACGTCCTGGCTGAACAGGGGAGCGTTATCGTTGGCATCAGTGACTTGGATCCTGATCTGGGTGGTGCCACTCAGAGGAGGGTCCCCGCCATCTGTGGCGGTCAGGATTAAGCGATGGTAGCTCTGATATTCCCTGTCCAGAGAATTTTCCAGCATTAATTCCGGGTATTTACTTCCATCAGGACTTTCCTTTGTTGATAGAGAGAAGTACTTGTTGGGGTTGATGGTGTATGTCTTTACTGAGTTACTTTTTACATCTGCATCTTGTGCAGAATCCAGAGGGAATTTTACCCCTGGTAAGGCTGATTCACAAATTTCTAAATCAATGCCTTTTGCAGTGAAACGTGGGGCATTATCGTTAATATCTTGGATTGCAACAATCACGTGGAAAACATTCATTGGGTTTTCAGCGACAGTTTCGAAGTCTAGCGCACACTCAGATTTCCTCCCGCAAATCTTCTCTCGGTCTATTCTACCGCTCACTAACAAATCTCCACTCTCCGCGCTAACGTTGAAATAATCCTCTGCACTAACCCGCAGTTTTCGAGCTGGCAACTCCTGAACGCTGAGCCCCAGATCCTTGGCGAGGTTCCCCACCCGAGAGCCCTTGGCTAGCTCCTCCGGAATCGTATAGTGGATCTGCTGGGAGATGGCCCCGCAGAACAAAGACACCAGGAAGGGAAATAGTACCTGACTTTTCATCGTTTTAGCTTCTCTGGCGCTCCTCTGCATTTCATGAACTCCCCGAGAATCTTCTTTTCAAGGTTTCTCTGAGGCGTTTTTAAAAAATCAATGACAGCACCCTGGACTTCCGCGATTTGAGCGTAGGAATTGTTTGTTAAGCGCTGAGAGTGCACAAGAGCAGCGTCTGCTCTCTGATGTGTGCCGGACAAAGAAGGAAAGCGCTCTGCCTATCGCTCCTGCAGAATTAAGAGCCCTTCTTTCCCTTTGGTCAACAGCGGCGCCCAGAGGTTGTTTTGGCGTACTGCACATTGCCCAGCTATTCATCCTCAAAGTGTACCTTGTCTTTTAATTTGCTAGAAAGGACCAAATATTCACATTTTCCCTTTAAATTTGATATTTCCTAGTTTGTCATCATCTTATTAGTATATTTATCATTTTACATTCTTTCTTTTTCATTTAAAAAAAATCACAAGGCATACGGCCGTTTTTTTAGGTTTTGGGGTAAAATATCTTCAGTGATTACACCGTATTTATAAACTCCGGCATGACCAGTGTATCCCTATAACTGAATGGCTTTTTAACCCACATTTTTAGTGGACTATGATTCTTACCTTTCTTCAAATTCATTGGAATAACTTCTCTTATTTAGTATTTTAAATCTCTCCATATACTTTATCAATTCTGTAATAATATTTTTCAAAGATATAGTCTTTGCAAAAGAGAGTGAGTCGAGACCTTACAATTATTTTAATCTATTGATCTTCTTTATAAAGCATAGATAATCTTCCCAGTTAAGTACAGCACAGCCTGATATTTTGTTAAAGTTGACTACTTCAGTATTTTGGCATATATACATGGTTTTATAAAGCTGACTCTGTATAAGCCATATTTATTTTTTTATGAAACTAGTGTTTCTTTTCTGTATGAACATATATGCAATACACTATAATCTCAATTCTCAGCTCCAGCCAATTTATACCATTAATGAATAAAATGAGTTTGATTTGATCACTGGTAAATCTTGGAGAGAGGCATTGAGTGTCCTTAGACACTCCATTCTGGAATTTATCCTGTACTCCTTGAACTGATCTTGGGTTCAGACAAGAAAACACTCATTCAAAACATCCCTTTATTTCAAATGCACTACCAAATTAGATTTCAACTCAACAATTCATTCTATTATTTTGTAGTGCACACCTATATTCACACTCCAGTCAAAACACACCATTATCCATTTTCCTAATACACTCTTTCCTTTGTTTTCCCTGCTTAATGTCTTTATACTTTCCACTTTTAAAATTATGAACTTCCCCTCCCTTTCTCTTGTAATGAATTCTTGCCCATCTTTCAGGGCATCTTTCAGGGGGAAAAAACCCCTTTTAATGAAAATAGTATGTCTGAGACCTTTCATTATCCTTACTAGTGGTTGGAAATTGTACTACCTCTATTCTCTCAGTGTATTTTCATGACACATATGCAGGCTATATTTCTTATGGAAGTCTTTAAAAATTCTCTTTAAGCATGTAAATTTCCCCTGGCAATAGCCATTTAATATTTTTTTCTCCTTACAAGGAAAGTGATACTAATATTATATAGATTTTTTTCTAAAAAAGGTCTGTTAAAGGTTATGTGCCTTTTTAAATTCTGTGATGTATTTGCATGTTTGAGTGAGAAGACATCTTTCACTGCTTACAGTTTTTACATTTTGGCCCTGTTTTCTCACACATTCGAACATACCTCTTCCTAATATATTAAAGGAGAGATCTGTGCTTAATGAAATATATTTTGATCTAATGTTAGATGACACTCTTATGTGACTTCACAAGTGAAAATCATTTCATAAATTTCAGAATAAGCCAACACTTTCTGGCCCAAGAAAGCTGTAGAACATGATCAAGACTTCTATTCCATTGTTGGAGTGGATGGTGTGGAAATTTTCCATAGAGGCTGAGACATATTCCCCTACATTTTTTTATATCCTTCTCAGAGGGCAAGAAATACCACTCCTAGGTACATGACAGTTTAGGTAAGTGAACTTTCCACCTTCAGGCAAAAGGATGAAATCAATATGAATACACACACACACATGCACATACAATTTAGGCATATATAATAGGCACTCCAGGTAAAATCATTTGATCAATCTCTACATGTTGTATCCTACAATTTTTATGTCATCGATTCGAAAAGAGTGTAGGAGTCAAACATAATTTTATGGGAGCATAAAACATCATAAATATATATATATATATCTTGTATTTATCAGTCAGAATAAGCTAGGTAGGCTGGAGTGACAAACTTCAAAACACAGGGATTTAAAATGAAAAAGGCCTATTTATCACAAGTATAAAGACCACGTTGGGTCAACCACAGGGCTCTTCTCTTATCATAGTTACTCAAGGACCCCAGTAGAAGGAGCAGTCACAATTTCAAATAGTTAACTTAGAAATCTGGACATTCTCCCAATGGCAATTAGAGTTTCCTCCAGGAATTGAAACAGCTTACTTCCACTTGCAAGGTACTATTGGCCACAGCGAGTTGCCTGGGCTCGCTCAGCCATAAGGAGGCCAGGAAGTGCAGTCCTATCATAGGCCCAGAGGAAAGGGGATAAATATTTAGACAACAGGACTAATGACTACCTCATTGCTTTATTTCTCAAGTACATGTATGTTAAAGCTGTATAATAACCACATTGGCATAATTATTCTTTCTAATATTCAAAGAAATAAATAAACTCACCTGAAGTAGCTTGGGGTCTTCTTTCGTTTCAAGTAAATCTTGAGGTACCAGCAGAGGCTCACTTTTCTCACAACTCTCCTGACTGATGAGCGTGTCGGCATAGTTGGGCTGGGGGAAGATCAGGTGGCTCTTCCGCGAGTCCGCGGTGAGGGAGACCTCGTGGGAATACGTCTGTAGGAAGGCCCGCACCCCATCCACGCCCACAAAACGTGAGGCGGGCACGCCTGCCAGCACGCCTCCAGAATCCTGGAGCAGGCGTGATTTGTGCCAGCGCCGCAGCCTGAGCGCCAGCAGCATGATGACAAACGCGAGGAAGATGCAGGAGATGGTGGCCACCGCCACCACCAAGTATAGCGTAAGGCCTGAATTGGGATCGACAGTAGTCTTGATGCTGCCCAGGTCGGCCAGGACTTCAGGGATACTGTCGGCCACAGCCACAGTGAGTGTGACGGTGGCTGAGAGAGGGGGCTGGCCGTGGTCCCGGACGGCTACCACGAGGCTCTGCTTGAGCACATCTCTATCCAGCAGGGTCCGCGCCGTGCGCACCTCTCCCGTGTGCAGCCCCACTGTGAAGAGCCCTGGCTCGCTGGCCTTGAGTAGGCGGTAGGACAGCCAGGCGTTCTGGCCTGAGTCTCTGTCCACTGCCACTACTTTGGTCACCAGGTAGCCTGGCTCGGCGGAGCGGGGAGCCAGCTCCACGCCGGTGGAACCGTCTGTGGGGAGGGCAGGGTACAATATCTCGGGTGTGTTGTCGTTCTGATCCAGCACGAACAGGCTCAGCGACACGTTGCTGCTTAGCGGTGGGTTCCCGCTGTCGCTGGCTGTCACCAGTAGCTGCAGGTCTCTAAACTGCTCATAGTCGAAGGAGCGCAGTGCATACAGGACTCCAGTGTTGGAGTTGATGGAGACATAGGAGGAGAGAGGTGCCCCCTCAATGGTGTCCTCTGTCAATGCATAAGTGATACGGGCATTGTTATCACTGTCTGGGTCCTGGGCGGTCATGGAGAAGATGGAGGCTCCTCTGGGGTTGTTTTCTGGAATATAGGCAGAGTAGAAGGAGTGAGGGAAGGTTGGTGGGTTGTCATTGATGTCTGTCACATGCAGTGGGATGTGAATTTCTGTGGATAGAGGTGGACTCCCACCATCTGTGGCTCTCAGACTGATGTTATATTCTGAAACCTGTTCACGATCCAGGGATCTGGCTGTCACTAGGCGGTAGTATTGGTCTATTGATTTTTCTAAATTAAATGGCAGATTTCCTAGGACAAAAACTGTAACCTGCCCATTCTGCCCAGAATCTCGGTCATGAATGTTGATAAGAGCAATTTCTCTTCCAGCAGTAGCCTCTTCTGGGACTGAGCCTGTGACAGAAGTGATTGTAACCTCTGGGGCATTGTCATTCACATCCAGAACTGTGACTAAAATCT
The DNA here is from genome assembly GCA_963575035.1 of Avahi laniger. NCBI lineage: Eukaryota > Metazoa > Chordata > Mammalia > Primates > Indriidae > Avahi > Avahi laniger. The sequence continues at coordinate 55,200 of CAUYSK010072047.1, read as the reverse complement.
TGGCTCTTGAAAAAAGACCTGGTCCATCGTGTGCTTCAATTTTAATTTCATAGAACATAGCATCCTCATAATCTAGACTTTTTAATATTGATAAGTGTCCAGTGACTGAGTTGAGATCGAAAATCTGAGCGATTTTCCCAGGCATTTTATCTAGCATATAGGACACTTGAGCGTTGAAACCCTCATCAGGGTCGGTGGCATTCACGGTAAGCAGCCGAGTGCCCACCTGTGCGTTTTCCCAAACACTCACGCGGTACTCAGGCTGAGTAAACACCGGTGGGTTGTCATTTGCATCCAGAACTATCACTTGGATGCATAAGTTGCCAGAGTGGACAGGGTCACCACCATCAGAGGCAGTGAGGATAAGCTGGTGAACTTCCTTCTTCTCACGGTCCAGGGCCCGCTCCAGCACCATCTCTGGGTACTTGGCCCCGTCAGAGACGCTGTTCACAGCCAGGGAGAAGTAGTCACTGGGGCTAAGCTTGTAGTTCTGCAGGGAGTTCGTGCCCACATCTGGGTCAAATGCAGTTTTGAGTGGAAAGCGGGTTCCAGGAACTGTTAGTTCACCAATTTTTATTTCCAATTCTTCTGTTAGAAAATTAGGAGAATTATCATTAATATCTTTAATCTCTATTTCTACTTCAAAAATTTTCAATTTATCCTCCATCAGGATGTTAAATTTTACCAGGCACCGCGCGCTCTGAGCGCAGAGCTCCTCGCGGTCTATCCTGTCCGCAGTGACTAAGCTGCCGCTTCGCGGGTTCAGAGAGAAAAGCTGCGTCCTACCTCTGGAGACGATGCGGACTCGGCGTTCTGCCAGGTCACGGGATTCCAGCCCCAGGTCCTTGGCGATGTTGCCCACGAAGGAGCCTTTCTCCAGCTCCTCCGGCACCGAGTAGCGGATCTGCCCAGATCCTGTCTCGCACAGCGTCCCCAGGAACGCGCACAGCAGGGCCAGTCCTCTGAGGTTTAGGAATCTCAGGCAATTGGTCATTTCCTTTTTGGTGAATTATCTTCTATTCCAATTTCCCACGACGGACTCCAATCTTGTTTTCTCAAGAAGCTTAGTCTTTCACGGGCCTAATTCATAGGTCACAGATCTGGCTGACTTATGAGGTGAGCTTAGCAGCCGCCCTGGATCTTCTGAGTCTGATTTGCTGGATCTTTGCGTTTTAGAAGCAAGGAAATGGTGGACTAGCTCTCCAGTTGCGTTTTCCTTCTTGAGTGGTCAACAGCGACGCTCAGAGGCCTAACCGTTTACTGCACCCTCTAAGTTTCCCAATACCTGAAATCCTTTTTGTCAGGGGAAATGATGGAACTGGTGTTGACTCCATATAATTGAATAATATAAACATATTAATATTAAGGATGTGACTTCAAGTTATCTTCCTTGGGAATCCATGCACTAACTTGAATTCTTAAAGATAACAAATATTGCTTCAAACATGGTGGAGTTACTGTTTACAGTTACATTTTGATGTTCAGTTTAAGAAACACACAGTTACAAAGGACTGATCCTGAGGACCCACACAGAGCTGTTAAAAGCCACAATTACCACTTGCTCTTCCACCACTGAACCTTGAACATGTGTTTGTCATTGTACTTTCTACCTTTATCAGTTATTTGTTAATGCACATGCCTTCACTTCCACCTTTCCCTCTCTATACTCTCAGCTCTTTGAGAGCTGAGACAAGAAAAAGGAAAAAAGAGAAACACACAGAAACATCAGCCATATTTATAGGTTACATTTTTGAAATTTGTTCTTGGTGGCCTGACATCTTAGTTTCAATATCTGTTATTTGTTATTTAATATTAATTAAACAAACACATAATTGGGTTCAGACAATACGTTCTTTGGGGATTTAAGGTGAAAAATACAGACACAGCCTCTTCCTTTGCAGAGTTAATAAAGGTACAAAAGCAAACAGGGAATTACAGTGCATGGAGATAACTACCACAATGAGAGAAGCCGAGGGGCATGGGAGGGCCTTCGATTTGGCCTTGGAAGCTAGCAAAGGCTTTCCAGGAAACATGAGAGGAGTGGATAAGGGAAAAGGCTTGGATATGAGAGGGAACAGCATGGCGATGCCTGGATGTGAAGGGTAAATCACAGACCTTGAGGATACTGAAAGAAGCTCACTTTGTCTAAATCTAGAGTGTGAGGATATTTTTTTAAAACCACAACTGAAACTAGTAGAAACAAACTTTTGCTTTATGTTCCAGAATCCCTTTTGCTGGATGTTTCCAAGCACAGAAATAGAAATACAATATATGCATCATTTCAATCATGATGCATTACATATCTGTGTATAAGGCATTTATTCTTGTGGAGTTATTCCATACACTAAAAGGAACTCTGTCTTTAATTTTCTTCTGTTTATACTTTATTATTTACTTACAAGTAAAGATATTATGACATATTATTCTCACGGTGAGTTCCAATTTTACCCCATAGAGAATTATGTAATAGTAATAAACACAATGAAATACCTCGTCTCGGACAAATTTTCCCTTATCAGATGCCTTGAAATATAATAAAGAATTACAGTACCTGAGAGATGAGATACCATTACATATAAGGCTCAATTAGTACACAATCACTTCCAAGTCAAAACAAAAATGATCCCAGTTACATGCAATATTAGTGTGTTTATTATTCTCTGTTATTAAATATATAACCAACATACTGAAAGCCATATGGGAAGAGGAATGGGAAAAGAAGGGGATCTGGGGTTTGGTGAGGGATTGGGAACATTTTTAACAGCTGCTGGGAATAGAAAACTTTGAGAAGAGAGATGTATAAGGAGGATCTTTAGGGGCAATTGTATGATACAGCCTCTGAATCCCTTGTATCTTTTCTTTAATTAAAGCTATATTGAGAATATATATTATTTTTAAAGATAAAAAGGCAGTATGGTTTCCAGATATGAGAAAAATAAAAACAGTGAAGAGAAACCTGTTTATGATTACTCTACCAATTTATTACACAGCAAATGATAAGTCAGTCACCCCTTCAAGGAACACATAGCTACTATAGAGGCTAATGCGATTTTTAACTAAGAAGAGATACCTGACATACTTTTCTGAAACACTGAAGAATGTATATTTTTAAATTTCCATCTTTTTAATAGGGAAGGATGTGCAAATTAAGGAAAACGAAGAACTTCACTGCCAAACTGAAGGGAAAATATTAAGACTCAGTGAGAAAGAACTAACCAACCAAGACATTTCATTATTCATACACAGATTCAAATATAAAACAAAAGTTTTACATTTTAAAGGAGGAAAAGACTTGAGTAAACATAAATGCAAACCTTCATACTTTTAAGACAGAAAAAGCTGTTGGTCCAGATAGATGAGATGATTTGCCTAGGGGTGGAGAAGAAAGCATGAGAAACCATATACTCCAGTTACTAATGCAGTGCTCTTTTGATAATTTAAATATCACTCCTTACTCCTGATTTGCATTTATTACACAATGATTCTGGGCCCTCCTCTCTCTTACAGCCTGTCAACATGTGGAACTACCTTGAAATAACTCACCAAGACTCATTTCCTAAATCTTGACTACATACTCAAGGAAACATGAGGAATAAAACAGATATCATAAACAGTGGAGGCAACTAAGTAGGTGAATTGATTTTAGCAAAGTAGCTAATAACTATATTGTGAAAATGTCTTTTTCCTTTTCAAGTTGAGAACGAGGTGTTGACAGAAAATCTTTTTCCTCACAACTCTCCTGGCTGACGCGTGTCGGGGTAGTTGGGCTGGGGGAAGATCGGATGACTCTTCCGCGAGTCAGCTGTGAGGGAAACCTCATGGGAATGTGTCTGCAGCCTGCAGCCAGCACCCCGTCCACGCCCACAAAGTGTGAGGCTGGAATGCCCGCCAATCCACCTCCTGCAGCCTGAAGCAAGCGTGACTTGTGCCAGTGCCACAGCCTGAGGCTAGCAGCACGGTGACAGGAGTGAGAAAGACTCAGTAGACTTGGGCCACTGCCACCACCAAGTACAGCACTGAGTTTGAAATCATCTGGGCCAGTGAGGGTTCTGATGCTGCCCTGGTCGGCTAGCACATCTGGGATGCTGTCGACCACAGCCACTGTGAGCATGACGATGGCCGCAAGAGAGGGCTGGCCATAGTCCTGGACAAGGCTCTGCTTGAGCGCACCTCTGTCCAGCAGCACCTGAGCTGGATGCACCTCGCCTGTGTGCAGCCCCACCGCAAAGAGCCCAGGCTCGCTGGCCTTTAGCAAGCGATAGGACAGCCAGGCATTCTGGCCCCAGTCTCTGTCCACCACTAGTCACCAGGTAGCCGGGTTCTGCAGAGTGAGGTGCCAGCTCCACGTCAATGCAATGGTTGGTGGGGAAGGCAGGGTACAGGCTCTCGGGCACATTGTCATTCTGGTCCAGGAGAAACAGGCTCACTGATCCATTGCTCTGGAGTGGGGGTTCCTGCTGTCCCGCGCTATCACCCACAGTTGGAGGTCTTAGAATTGCTTGGAGCTCAGCATAGAGGACCCCATTGTTGGGATTGATGGAGATGTAAGAGGATAGGGGTGCTCCCTGAAAGTAACAGGAGCATTGTTGTCGCTGTCGGGGTCATGGGCCATCACTGAGAAGACGGAGGCTCACTCCTCTGGGGTTGTTTTTGGGAACATAGGCAGAATAAGAACTGCAGGGGAAGGCAAGAGGATTGTAGTTGATGTCTGTTTTGCCTACAGCAAAACATGAGCATCCATGGACAGAGCCAGGTTCCCTTCATCTTTAGCGGTTACAGTGACGTTGTAAAAGGAAGACTGTTTCCTGTCAAGGGTTCTGGTTGTAAACAGTCAGTGGTAATTGTCCATTGACCTTTCTAACTTAAAAGGAAGATTCTCGGGGAGTGAACATGTGATAAATGCGTTCTGCCCAGAGTTTCTATCATGCACACTGAAAAGTGCAATCCTGAAGGAGAGACTTCAGGAGCTAAACTAGTAACATGTCACCTAAAATTCTGGGGCATTGCCATTCACGTCCAGAAATGTTACAAAAACCTTCATTCTGGTCAGAAGGCCAGGACCATTCTGAGCTGCAATATCAATTTCATGGAATTTAGCATCCTCATAATCTAGATTTTTTTATGACTGTTATATCTCCAGATGTAGATCTAAGCTCAAATACCTCTGAGGTTTCTCCAGGACTTTTCTCTGGAAAATATTCCACTGATGCATGGTATCCCTCATGTGCATTAGTGGCACTCATGGCGAGTATTCGTGTACTACGGGCATACGGAACACTTACATGGTACCCAGGCTGTTAAAAACAGTTGCGATGTGGTTCCCTGATGTGGGAGGTACCAGATGGAACCAGGTCACCCCGTTGAAAGCCATGAGACGAGGTGGTGAATGGCCTCTGCCTCGCTGTCCAGAGAGCCCTCCAGCACCAGCTCTGGGTACTTGTTTCCGGCAACTCTGCTTTGTATGTCCCAGGAAAAGAGGTCATTAGGGTTGAGTTCGTACTTCTGAAGGCTGTTTTCTGCTACGTCTGCAAAAGCTCACTCTTAAAAGGAATCTGGAATCCTGGCATAATTGTCTCACTGGTTTTTAGCTCCAGATCCTCTACTCCAAAGTGAGAGGCATTATCATTACTATCCGTTATTTCTACCTCTGCTGAACAAATAGTCAATTTGTCTTTCAGTAGTACGTTAAAATTCAACAGACATCATGCGCTCTGAGCGCAGAGCTGCTCTTGGTCCATTCTGTCCACAGTCATCAAGCTGCTGCTTTGGGGGTTCAGAGCTGTGTCCCACCCCCGGAGACAATGCAAACTCTCCGCTCTGCCAGTGCCACGGGCTCCAAACCCAAGTCTTTGGCGATGCTGTCCACGGAGAAGCCTTTGGTGATCTCTTCTGCCACAGAATAGTGAATCTGTCCAGCTTCAGCCTCCCACAGGGCCACCGAAAGAAGGCACAGCAGGACCAACGTTCTTTATTGTGGCAGCTTTTGCAGAGCCGCCATTTGCCTTCCGTCGCAGTTTTCTCTGAGTCAACTTCCAACATCCAGCATGGAATTTCAATCTTTATTTCTCAGGGTCCGAGATGACCAGTATTCACATGACCCAGGTCCCTGTGGAAAGGACTAATGGGCTGCTGGACTGACTTTCTTTGCTGCCCCTGAGCTCACGGGCCAAATGCCCAGCCCTTTGTGCTGTGGGAGCCCTAAGGTTGAATGTGTTGAGGACTTTTACTCTTTAGGTGGTCAACAGCCACTCTCAGAGGCCTAACTATTAATAATTTCTTCACCCATTCAGGCAAACTCAAATTATTTCTTGTTTATGTTTGCCTTTGCTGACTTTCAAGTTGCTTTAAAGAATCTGACAAACACCACATGTGCTCATCATTAAATTGGAACTAATCTAGCAACACTGATGTGCACATATGGAAATAACATTCATCAGAAATCAAGCAGGTGGGAGAGGGAAGGAGAGGATGGGTAAATTCACACCTAAGGGGTACAATGCACAGTATCTGGGGGATGGGCACACTTATAACTTTGACTCAATTTATGTAACCAAAATGGTTGTACCCCCATGATATTCTGAAATTTAAAAAAAATCTTGCAGTTCTAAGTTGCTTTAAAAGTAGATATTTAAAGGCAGGAATGTTTTTCTGAGAATTAGTAAGAATGGTGTAAATAAACGTGACCTTGACAGCAGTTGCTAGGAAAGCATTATTGAGTGGTCAAGGCATTAATCAACAGTGCTGCTGCCAGGCTCCAAATATCTTCCACCTCTTAGTGTGTATTCGGAGACAATAAAATTAGTTAACAAACATTAGCTACATTTTCTTCTAAGGTTATATATTTTGAATTTTGATGATTGATGGCTTAGCATTTAACTTCAAAATCTGTATTTAAATTGTTGAATCATCAGACACTTAATTGTGCACACGTGCCTCACACTTCACTTAACTGAGTCTGGAGCTAAAAATGGTGAACCTAACAGACACAGGCCCTGCTCTCAGGAAGTGTACAGGAGGCAAGAGGACATAGGAAAGTAAACAGACTGTTACAGAGTATAGCAACTGCTATGATATGAGGTGGGAAATACTGGGTGATGAGGGAATATATAGGAAGGTTATCCAGTCTAGATTTGGGGGTCAGGAAAGTCTTTTCAAGGACATGACTGAAGCTGAGTCCTAAAAGGTAGGATTGGATCAAGAAAGAGGCTGGAGTAGTGTTTATAGAACCTCACGACAAATGCTTGAAGGTGAGAGGCACCATGGAACATTATACAAACTGAAGGTGGGTCTATTAGATAAAGCTAGAACATAAAGTGGGTTTTCACCACGTTAGGAATCAGTCACTCAAAGTTGTTTGAAGTTGCCAATTCCTTTTTCTGATATTTGGAATTTTCTAAAGTTTTTTTTTTCTCTAAGGTTTTAAAATATAATACAGTGATGTCTTCTTACTGTTTCATTTTTACGTGCTTATGCATAATATATTTCAAAAATAAATTTTGAAATATTTCATATATACATACAAGTATAGAAAATAATATAACCAAAGTCTGTGTATATACCATTAGACTTTATCGGATCTTAACATCTCGCCATTTTTAAGTGGGATCAATTTTTAAACTTTTAATTTGGAATAATTTCAGACTTACAGGAAAGTTGCAAAAACTGTACAAAAAATTCCCATATACTCTTCACCCATCATCCATATTACCCCAAATGTGAACATTTTGGTTTCATGTTTGTTCTCTCTCTCATTTCAGAGTAAATTGCAAACACAATGCTCTTTTACTTCCAAATAATTCAGTGTATATTTTTAAAAATCGAGACTATTCTCTCATTACCAAAATATAATAAAAATCATTGAATTGGCATTGATATAGTTCTCTTATCTTACCTATGGATCTTAGTTAAATTTTGCCAGTCATCACAATAATATCTTTTCATAGCAAAAGAAAAAAATTTTCTGGTCTAGGATCCAATTTAGAATCATCCATTGCATTTAATTGTGTCTCAGTTGCATTTAATCTGACACAGTTCATCAGGCTTTCTTTACATTTCATGGCTTTACGCCTTTGATGAGTACTGGCCAGCTATTTTGTAGAATGTCCCTCATTAGAGTTTGTCTGATTTTTTTTAATGATTAGATTTAGATTATGGGGTTTTTGGCAAGAACACTACAGAAATGTTGTATCTTTCTCAGTGCATCTTATCAGGAGACACATGATATCTTTGTCCCACTACTGCTAATATTAACTTTGATCACTTGGTTAAGGTGGTGACTCCAAGGATTCTTTGTTGTAAAATTACTAATTTTACCTTTTTAATTAATAAATATCTTCTAGGAATATACTTTGGGTCTATATGAATACCCTAATTCTAAAAAAGCTTTCACCGTCAATAATTCTTACCTGAAACAATTGTTACCATGGTTGATGGAGATCAATTTTTAAAAATAAACCTACAGAACGAGGAAAAATCCTTCTGGTACCGTTCCTTAATAACAGGTCTCTTCTTCCCTCCCTAGAGGTAATCACCATCCAGAATATAGCATTTATCATCCCCATGCATGTTTTTATTTTTAATTGTATAAACATATATCTATAACTTTTTTGATTATTTCAAATTCATATAAATAGTAGCATGCTATATTTATTCTGCAATGCATTTTTTCCTCAGCACTACGTTTTTGAGATTTATTTTATGTTGATAATGTTCATTTGAACTGCTATATAATATTCCATAATGTGAAAATGCCAAAATTTATTTCTCATATATCTGTATGAAGATATTAGATTGTTATCTTTTTTCTTTTGCTTTCCATCTTCCCTCTCCCTTCCCCTTTTCCCTCTCTTTCTTCCTTTTTTTTAAAAAATTGCACACATCAAGGCAATGAACCTTACTGCATATGTCTTTTTATGTACACATTTCTCTAGGCCTAGGATGCTAACCAACAATGGAATTGCTGGGTCAAATTGTATGCATACTGCTTTAGTTATCTTTGCTATATAATAAACCATTCCCAACTTTCAGGTCTTAAAACAACATGGTTTCATTTGTTCAATAATCTTCAATCTGGGTTGGGATTAGCTGTTTTAGTTCTTCTGGTCTTACCATATCCTTGGCAACACTTCTTTTCTTTCTTCTGTTTTTAATAATAGCAATCCTATTGAGTGTGAAGTGGTATCTCATTATGGTTTTGATTTGCATTTCCCTAATGACTAATGATGTTGAGTATCTTTTCATGTGCTTATTGGGTGATTTGTACATCATATTTTGGGGAAATGTTTATATAAGTCCTTTGTCCATTTTAACATCCAGTTGTTTGGTTTTTTTGTTGTTGTTGTTGAGTTGTAGGAGTTCTTTATATATTCTGGATATCAATTCTTATCAGATACATGACTTAGAAACATTTTCTCCCATTCTGCTGGCTGCCTTTTCACTCTGTTGATGTTGTCCTTTGATGTACAATGTTTTTAATTTTGATTAAGTTCAATTTATCAATATTTTCTTTTGTTGCCTGTACTTTTGGTGTCATTTCCAAGAAAGCATTACCAAATCCAATGTTATGAAGCTTTCTTCCTGTTTCATCTAAGAGCTTTATAGTTTTAGCTCTTATGTTTCAGTCTTTCATTCATTCTGAATTAATTTTTGTTTATGGTATAAGGTGAGAGTCCAACTTCACTTTTTTGCATGTGGATATCCAGTTTTCCCAACAGCATTTGTTGAAAAGACTGTCCTTTCCCCATTGAATGATCTTGACATCCTTGTCAAAAGTCATTTTACCATATATGTGAGAGTTTATTCTGGGTTCTCTATTCTATTCCACTGGTCTATATGTCTGTCTTTATGCCAGTACCACACTTTTGATTATTGTACCTTTGTAGTAAGTTTTGAAATCAGGAAGCATGAGACCTCCGACTTTGTTCTTTTTTTTCAAGATTGTTTTGGCTATTCAGGGTCCCTTCAGGTTCCATATGAATTTTAGGATGGATTTTCCTACTTATGCAAAAACCCCAATCACTAGGATTTTGATAGGAATTGCATTTAATCTGTAGATTGTTTTGGGCAATTTTATAGGATTGTAATAGATATTCTCTATCAGGTTAAAGAAATTTCCTCCAATTCTTCGTTTGCTAAAAAGTTTTTATCATGTGCTGAATGTTCTCAAGAGCTTTACTATGCCTTTATTGAAATCAGCATATGGTTTTTTAATCTTTAACCTCTTAATGTGGATTTACATTATTAGATTTTCTTACAGTATTGAAATATCCTTGCATCACTGAAATAAACCCTATTTAGTCATAAATTACATTGTCTTTTAAATATGTAGTGGATAGGATTTGATAATATCTTAATTAATACTTTGAATCAATATTTGTAAGTGGGATTTCCCATTTCTAGTCTCACTTTTGTCTGGTTGCCTTTTGACTCCTTTCCTGCTGAACTTTTCTTCATTCATTCCTCTGAGAACACTGACAAAAAATTTATTGGAAAGAATTGATACCAACTCAACGTATTTTCAAGTAGAGCCCCTAATTTGTTTTAAAAATCCTTTTCTTCAACATTGTTTTGATGCTTTTGAGTCTCCTTAAGTAACTGCTCAACACCCCTCATTGCAATTTTCTGAAGATCTGTCTCTGTTTCTTTGTTTTCACAATATCTGGCTTTACCCTGTATATTATTTCCCACTGTTGATTCTTGCCTCATACCAAGCTGTTTTATTTTTTCACAGTCTTTCTTGCTTTTCCTTCTCTTTTCCCTTTTCCAGGTCTTTGTCTTTGATCAGAATTTTGGTTTTTCTTTTAGGATCTTTAAATAGAATTTGAATTATGGCATTCACCTAGCCTATATTAGTCCCAACATTGGACTTGATAGAATTTTCATTTTTCCTTCACTGGTTTTAGTATGGCATTTGTTGTCTGCTTCTATTGTTTCATTATTAGAATTCTTCCTAGGTTGCATTTCAAAAATTTATACTCTTTGTTATTTTTTCTATTATTTTCTTTAAGTTTATACTGATATAATATTTTTTGCCTTATTTCTTGAGTGGCAAGCTAAATTCATTTAATTTAAGTCATGTTGTTTGTTTTTAAAAATGCATTGCATTTGTTTATAAATTTACTCCTGAATACTATTTTAGCTGCATCTCACAATTTTTAATCATTAATATTTAAATTTTTCTTCATTTCTGAAAAGTTTTCATTGTCATTATGATTTCTTGAATCTAAGAGTTATTTGCGGCTGTCAATTTAAATAGCCAAACTTTTTTGTGTTTCCTTTTACTATTTTTAAATGTTTGCTTTGTGATTTAAGTACATGTTATAAGGCATGTATATTAATGGTAATTTGAAATTTGCTGAGTCCTTTTTTGTGATGACCAGGTAAAAAACTGTTGCAGACTTTCCATATGCTTATGTAAAAAATGGCTATTCCATATTTGTTGTGTATAGGATTCTATACAGATCTATGAGATCAAGCTTATAGATTCTGTTATTCAAATCTTCTTCTTTTATTTATTTATTTATTTATTTTTTGCCCTTGATCATTTTGTCTTTGTCAGGCACAAATCTTTATGCTTACCAATTTTCTGCCTGTGAGGTCTATTATTTCTTATGGAATTATGTTAAAACCTCCTGGCATTATTTTCACAGCTCTAATTTTAAGTGATATAGCTCATAATTTGTATACCCTTTTGATCATCTGTTCTTTTCATAATTATGATCAGTTCATTTTTAAAAATGACAATTAGTATTTGTTGCCTTAAATACTGCTTTGTTGTTACATTAATGTTGAATAATTGCTTTCTTTTGTGCATGTGTGTACATATTTATCTTTAGTTTCAATATTTCAGTGTAATTTTATTTTAAGCATATGCCTTATCAGCAGAATATGGATTTTAAAAAATCAACCAATTTGGTAATCTCTGTCTTTTAATAGGTAAATGTAACTCATTTGAATATACACACAAAAATTTTAAATTATAAGAGCTAAGAAAATCCAGAATTGAAATAACTAAAGTAACTGAAGTTGAGAGTATACTCAGTACCAAACAGAAAATAAAAATAAAAATAAAAATCCAACAGACACACAGCAAGAATGAGAGAAAATCTTAAAAATTTATCAGAGAGAAAATAGAGATTACCTTTAAAAATAATGACAATTCGTTGGCAAAAAAATTTCTCATTAGCAATTACAAATTCCAGAAGACAATGTGTTTTGAAATTTTGGTTTGTACATTAACTTCAGGTAGAAGAGCTTTTTATTTAAATTTGTTTTTTCTCTCCCACTTTGTCTCCTTTTCTCCTTCCTCCATGGGTTAAGTGTTCGTCTCTAATGGTTTTGAAATTGTTTTTATCTGATCCCAGGTCACAGGCCATAACTAGGTCTTTTAATAGTATTTTAATGGTGTGCAGCAGTGATATTCTAGATATGACAGCTGACATATGAGAGACTTAGTGTTCATTGGCTGTAGCCAGCATGTGCGGCTATCTCTCTTTCTTGGTCTGCAACTTGCAAAAAAGTATAACCACAGGTATTTGTAGGCAGTATTTTTATGTAATGTTTCCTTTGTTAACTAGCTGAAGGGACTCATTGCTTATTCTGGTTTCAGGCTATAACCCTGCTATAGGTCCCTTATTTAGCCTGAAGCACTTTTTTCCCTATTACATATTGGATCCAATTTCCTGACCTTCAATTCTTGTTTCTAAATGCAAGACTAGAACTAGCATGGCTTTAGACTGGCTCACCACTTTCCATTCCATTTCTAGTCATTTAGATATTTGTCTTCTATTTGTGACTTACTATGCTTTTTCTTTCCTCTTTTTATATTTTATGTATCTCTGTACTTTATGGGAGCAGATTAAATATGGCAAAGCATGAACTTACTCCCCTACCATGCATTTCTTTTTGTGAAGAGTTAACACACATTAAAATAAAATATATATTTGTTTTTTGTTAGCTGGTTTCATTTCAAGTGTAATGCATTAATATAAGTCAGAAGGATTCAATACTATTTCTCAAGTTTCATGGTAAATTTCCTGTTGTTCATTTTGTTACTTCATTTCATAAATCACCTAAACAGATGCATTTTTCAGCATGCACAAATTGTCTCATAATAAGAGACTAAACAAAGGACTAAGATATTCAATAATAATCTAAAATTTCAGCTTATATATTTATATAATTCTATATTAACACAACTAAAAATACTACTTTAGACAACCCTAAACTCTTCAAATGTCCCCAAATAAAATAGCATACTGACAAATGACATCTACATTAAATTCAGGGTTAAATTAGCAGGTATTTATAAGTTAAGAAAATTTTAAAATATTATTTGTCATATAAATATTGGTAGGCCTTTTCTAATGAAATCCTATTTCTTTCAGATAAGATGATGGTAAACTCAAAACAATGAAACAATTTGGTCAGAAGCAAGCAAGAAAATGTTAGAAGCTAGATTGTCTTGTTTCTAATGCAGTGCTCTTTCCAAAAACAGAGATAGCACCTCACACATACTCAACACAACCACTTACATTACGATCACAGTCTCCTTTTCAGTGTAAGAACACTATAAATATACATGGATACAAATGTGTAGACCCACTTAATCTTGATTTTCCAGGACATGTAATAGAAATCTACAAGGATATATGGGTTAGAAGAATTGTTTGTAGTAAAGAGTGAAAACATCTAAGTAAAATCAAATTATTCTTACCTAGATAGCTTATAAATTCTCTACAGAAGCTTACCTGAGAAAATGTTTCCTGTTTGTCTTCAAGTAAAGACTGGGGTGCTGATAGAAAATCCTTTTTCTCGCAGCTTTCCTGGCTGATGAGCGTGTCCGCGTAGTTGGGCTGGGGGAAGATCAGATGACTCTTCCGCGAGTCCGCGGTGAGGGAGACCTCGTGGGAATAGGTCTGCAGGAAAGCCCGAACCCCGTCCATGCCCACAAAGTGCGAGGCAGGCACGCCTGCCAATCCACCTCCCGCAGCCTGAAGCAGGCGTGACTTGTGCCAGCGCCACAGCCTGAGAGCCAGCAGCACGATGATGAAAGCGAGGAAGACACAGGAGACCGCGGCCACTGCCACCACCAGGTACGGCGTGAGGCCTGAATCGTAGGGATCGGCAGCAGTCTTGATGCTGTCCAGGTCAGCCAGGACTTCAGGGATACTGTCAGCGACAGCCACGGTGAGTGTGACGGTAGCTGAGAGAGGGGGCTTGCCGTGATCTTGGACGGCCACCACGAGGCTCTGCTTGAACGCGTCTCTGTCCAGCAGGGCCCGCGCCGTGCGCACCTCGCCTGTGTGCAGCCCCACTGAGAAGAGCCCTGGCTCACTGGCTTTGAGCAGGCGGTAGGACAGCCAGGCGTTCTGGCCTGAGTCTCTGTCCACCGCCACCACCTTGGTCACCAGGTAGCCGGGTTCTGCGGAGCGGGGTGCTAGCTCCACACCGGTGGAACCATCGGAGGGGAGGGCAGGATACAGGATCTCCGGAGCGTTGTCATTCTGGTCCAGCAGGAACAGACTGAGCGACACGTTGCTGCTGAGTGGAGGATTCCCGTTGTCACGTGCAGTGACTCTCAACTGCAAGTCCCGGAACTGCTCGTAGTCGAAGGATCGTAGTGTGTACAGGACCCCAGTGTCGGAGTTGATAGAGAGGTAGGAGGACAGGGGCACTCCTTGAATGGTGTCCTCTGCCAGGGAGTAAGTGACTTGTGCATTCTCATTGCTGTCCCGGTCGTGGGCCTCCACGGAGAAGATGGAGGTGCCTCTGGGGTTATTTTCAGGAATGTAGACAGAATAGGAGTCTTGATGGAAGGTCGGGGGGTTGTCATTTATATCTGTCACTACCAGGGAAATGTGAGTTTTGGTAGACAGGGTTGGAGTTCCCTGATCTGTTGCTGTTACAGTGATGTTGTACGCAGAGATAAGTTCTCTGTCCAGTGTTCTTTCAGTCACTAAACGGTAATAATTATCAACTAACTTTTCCAATTTAAAGGGTAGATTTCCGGGAATGGAACATGTGGTATGGCCATTGTCTCCGGAGTCTTCATCCTGTACGCTGATAACAGCAATTATGGACCCAGGAGGAAAGTTTTCTGGAACTGCAGTGGTGACAGAGGTGATGGTCACTTCTGGGGCATTATCATTTATGTCCAAAACTTTGACCAGTACCTTAGCTCTGGCCATGAGCCCAGCACCATCCTGAGCTTGAACTTCCATTGAATAAAATTTGTATTCTTCGAAATCCAGTGGTTCTTTATTTGATATTTCTCCTGTATAAGAATCTAAATGAAATATTTGGGCCACTCTGTGGTCTATATTGTGAAAGGAGTATGTTACTTCCCCATTGGCTCCCTCATCTGGGTCAGTGGCATTTACCATGAGCAGCCGAGTGCCCAGAGGTACATTTTCCGGGACATTAATGTGGTATTGTGCCTGAGTAAATGCTGGAGGGTTGTCATTCGCATCCACTACCTGAACACAAATTCGGAGGGTCCCTGAACGGACTGGGTTGCCTCCATCAGAGGCTGTGAGGAGGAGGTGGTGGATGGCTTCTTCTTCTCTGTCTAGGGGACTCTGCAGCACCATCTCTGGGTGTTGGGGCCCATCAGCTCCCTGTTGCACATCCAGGGAGAAATGGAGGTTGGAGCTGAGTTGGTAGCTCTGGAGTGAGTTCATACCCACATCCAAGTCTTGCCCAAAAGGCAGAGGAATCCTGGTGCCTGGAGTGGTTATTTCATTCATTTTAAATTCCAGTTCCTCTAACTGAAATTGAGGAGTGTTGTCATTAATATCAATTATTTCCACTTCGACAGGGAAAAGCTTCATTTTATCCTCAACAAGGATGTTAAAACTTACAAGACATGGCGTGCTCTGAGCACAGAGCTCCTCCCGGTCTATCCTGCCTGCGGTGACCAAGCTACCATTTCTCAGGTTCAGAGCGAAAAGCTGCATCTTACCTCTAGAGACAATGCGGACTCCACGATCCGCCAGCTCCTGGGATTGTAGCCCCAGGTCCTTGGCGATGTTGCCCACGAAAGAACCTCTGTCCGTCTCTTCTGGCACTGAGTAGCGGATATTCTCAGCGTCGGCTTCCAATAGCAGCTCCAGAAAAAGGCACAGTAGCATCAGCCTGCTGCAGCAGGTCAACTTCGCCTGAATCCTCATTGCTCTCTCGCTTCGTAGTTTTCTCCTAGTCCAGTACCAAGGGTATGGTTTCTCTGCTTTTCTGAGACTAAATTTTCGGAAGAATTTTGAGAGAAGAGTCGTCCAGAAGTAGGGTTTTGGGCAGACTCAGTTTTCAGTCTGGCGGTAATCGAGGTTTTAAGAGACACAAGTGTTTTTTTTTTCCCCCTCCGTGCGCGTACTGCCTGTATCGCCCAGATTGGTGAACAGCGGCGCCCAGAGTCCTAACCAGTTACTGCAGTCCTAGAATACATAATATTTAAATTTTCTCTTCTCTTAACCTGATACGTGTTTTCTTAAGTCTTAGTTTATGTCAAGGAAATAGTTATTCTATAATATATGTATGAAAAGGGAAATTACTCTTTTCATTTAATTAAACTTGTCTAAATGTTGCTAAATTGCAATATATGGGAGAATACCAATAATCCCAAACTATCTGCTTTCCCTGTTTGCTATTCAGGGAATAACAGTAAAAGGCTCTCTAACATCACAAAGAGGACAAAAATCATCCCTCTACTTTTTCTGTAGTATATCTTGGCCACTTGATAATTTCCCAAGCACACAGACAGAGTAGCTGCCCTTTGACTGGAGAATGAAGAAAAATGGAGAAAAAAAATAAACTTTTAGAATATAAGCTAGACTTTTAAAAATTGGACCATCCCATTTTTTCCCACTATACTTCAAATATTTTAGAAACCTCGGGATTCTGAAGGACATGGTTTAACTCTGTCTTTATTTTTCCTCTTTTTCTAAAGTATCTATGTATTATGTGGGTTTTTTAAAGTATTAAAATTTATCCAAAGGCAATAAATATATTTTGAATAAAATAACATTGGGCTCTTAGAGTTCCATTGGAAAAAGTCACATGATTATATAATTTAGACTTCAAATTTAAGAAAGAGAAAGGCTTTGATATTATTCTTTGTAACTGAAAGGAAACACTGTCGCGTCCTTATTTTTAGGCAGGCTATTATATTAGGATAATATATATGTGTTCTTCTACAATCACACTGAATATTTCCCCAAGAGAAGTTGGTTTGCTTAAATGGCAGTATTTTTCAACTGGGAAGATGAGGATGTTGCTTTCCTTCTTTTACTCATTGCAGTATGAGTAAAAGATTACTAAGTAAAATGTCTCAGGCTTAAACGAATTTATTTATCTTTACCACAAAGTTAAAGAAGTATTATATGTTACCTGCATTCCAGAGTTTGATATTTTCAGGAATAAACTAAGCCAGATACTGGCAGACAACCCATGGACACTGTGATTGAGAAAACTTCAGAAAATGAGGAAAGAAAGAAAATAATCAAAGGTCACAAGAAGAGTTCTTGAGGCCATATGTGGTGGCTCATGCCTGTAATCCTAGCACTTTGGGAGGCCAAGGTGGGGAGGATCACTTGAGCCCAGGAATTTGAGGTTGCAATGAGCTATGAGGATGCTACGGTACTCGAGTACCAGGAACAGAAAGAAACCCTGTCTAAAAAAAATTTTAAAAATGAAAAAAAAGAATAGTTCTTAGAAATAGAATTTTTGTTATTATATAACTAAATCTACAGTTTCTCAGTTTCTCAAAGACAAGCATATGGAGTCCAAAAGTACAAATTTAAAGATATAATAAATCTCCTTCAATATTGCAAGGAGGGACTCTTTAAAGGAAATATAACTTTTTAGAATATACATTAATAGGCACAAACTTTTCCCCAAAGGAATTGTGAGCTAATGAGGCAAATTAATATATACATAAAACTATTATAGTAAGTAAATACTCTCAACAACAAACAAGCAGCGGTGATTTATAAAAGGATAATATGTATAAAACAAAAATGTTAAAACTCACATGAATACATTTGAATCCAGTATAACATTTAAGGCTTCATTGCTGGCACTACAGAGACAATTCAATTGGAAGATGTTTCTTGAGTTAATCTGAAGAAACTAAGATTTTGTAATATCTGAAGCCACACTTAGATTGCAGAAACAAGGCAAATCTCCTTCAAGTCAAGGGTAACTCCCAGTCCAGGTTTGGACCAGACACCAGGCTCAAAGCAGCCCCAAGTGATGGGGCTAGAGGAGTGTTGCAGGCTCAGGGTGATGACCATAGCCACTTGGAGGAGAAATAGCATGGAGAACAGGGCCAAGGCCACCACCAGGTCGAACTGCAGCTTGGCCTGCCTGGTGGCAGGTGCTAGGTGATTGCTGAGGTCCAGTAGCAATGCCTGCAAACTGTGGGCAGACACTAAGGGCAGCATGATAATTCGCCATTGCCCATGGCAGCCAGCAAACCATGGAAGGCTGCATCTCTGTTATCTGCAGTGGCGGCGCAGTCACCTAGCTCATGAGTATCTCTGGGTTGAAGAGCCGGGTTAGCTGGCCTGAGACACAATAGGACAGTCAGGCTTTGTGCCGCAGTTGACATCTGCTTTGGTAACCAAGTAGCTAGGTTGCATTGTGTGTGACGCAGGGTCAAAGTGGGCTGTGCCTGGCTGAAACTCCTGGCATAGTGTTCTCTTTGTGTTTTCTTAGTGGTTGTCCATGATTGCCGGCAGGCTCAGGATGACACTGAGCCAGTTCAACACTGGTCACCAGCCTGCAGAATCAGCTCAAAGGCAGTTTGCATGAACACCAATGCATTCTGTGCTCACTAACACATAAGATGACAGTACCATGGTGCCAGGTTGCTGGTCAGGAAGAAATAGGAGGTATGTGGGACTCTAAGTCCAGGTGGGAAGTGCTAAAATATGCATTGGAAATGCTGGGTGGATGTTACCTGTTGCATGGAAAAAATAAGATGCTTGTTGCAGAATTGGAGCATTTTTGTTGATGCAGATGATGTGATGCTTGTTCTGGAGGAGAGGGACAGTTCATCTTTGTTGGTGGCTCTGACGGTGACATTGTACTTTAGGGTCTGTTCCCAGTTTAAGATTCCATGTGTCAGTAGCTGACAAAAATTACACAGTAATTCTTGGAGGTTAACTGTTTTCCAGTGTGACCATTATTCTCTATTTTTGCCTCTCCATGTAAGCAGGTCTCTCAGTGTTGTTGTTTTGATTATTGCAACCACACTTCTTACCTAGAATAGGATTGGACACTAAGCTGAAAGAAATCCCCATTTCAACCAGGACTCTGAAAAGGGCTCTCAAACTGCTATGACTCTTTTCTTCTAGTCCATGCTGTAAGTGTTACTCTTCAAAATCAAGTATTTCTGTCATTGGACAGGAGATATACTCTGTATGCCCAGTGAGATTATGTGGAAAGTGTGGAACTCTGCCTTATCGATATTATCTAGGCAACCTGAAGAATGCAGAGGAGGAGGTGGAGAGCAGATGCTCTGAGCTAATTTCTGTACATGTTATGACTCAATATCCAAAGACTGGCATTGACACCCAAGGCCTATATTTTGCCCTGAGCTGTTCTGCCCACTTTCCACCACTCAGTAGTGGTAGCTCTGCTCCTCGTTAAGGGTTTTCTTTCTTCCTTTTTGATAAGAGACTGGGTCTCACTCTGTCCCCCACGCTAGAGTGCAGTGGCATGATTATAGTTCACTGCTGCCTCCGACTCCTGATCTTAAGCAATCCTCCTGCCTCAGCCTCCCTCAGCCTCCAGAGTAACTGCGACTACAGGTGCACACCACGGTGCTGGGCGTAAGGTTTCTTCAACAGAAATTGAGAGTATTTACTGCTCTAGTGCTCTCTTTACTTCTGGTGGAAGAGGAGATGATTATTGAAACTAATCTGATAAACTTGTAGAGAGTTACTGCCAGTGTCCAAATATACAGATGTAAGAGTAAACATTCCTCCTATTAAGATGTTTTCCAGGATTTCCAAAACAAAATGTGTACTAAAAGCCATTATGTTACTTATATCCAGGATGAATATGTTTATATGAAAAACATTTATATGATGTTCAGTGGTTTCAAATTCAAGAAGCCTAGCATCTTCCTTTGGCGTATTTTCTATATCTATCCTGTCATTCTCAAGTTCATCTCTGCTTTCTTTGCTGGTGGTAAAGAATAGCTTCTCAGCACTGGTCACCGAGAAGCAGTTCTTAGGCAAGATGCCCCACCTTTAAACTCTTGGCTTTCTCTTCCAGAATCTCATAGCACATCTGCTATGTTGTTCTCTAGGCAGAACAAAGACATTAGGAAGGGAAATAACGTTTCCTACACCTTCATTGTGGGGGAATTCTTCCTTTATATTCTTCCTGCTGCTGCCCATCCTAACACCACTTGCTATAGTTGCTCCCTGCTTCCAGCTTACAAAGGTATGCTGGAAAGAAAAAAGGCAGCACCTCACTCGAGGTCATTAAACATCCTGACTTTCTGATCAAGTTATCTGGAATAGACTGTGGAAGAGAGGGCGTACAGAGTCCTCTTGATGTGTTTCCCAAAAGCCTTCAGGGATCACTGCATCAGAATCGCCAGTGGGTTGCTTTGCTTTACTCCAGCCATGGACTGGCCGGCAGCGGTACCCAGAGGCCCAGTATATCTATCCCATGTTATTTTTGAATATCCTCACAAGACACTGTATTTGCTTTATTTATGATACTTATTTTAGAATACTAGCTGCTTTAGTATGAAGGGTGCAAATCATTATTTCTTTTTGACAAAATATTAATAAAATGTTCTTTCCACATAATTTAAATCAAATGTTTTAATTTATTAAAATTTGACTTAAAATAAAATACAGAATTTTCCCTCTTGACATTTTCTTTTCAAGATGATAAACTATTGAAATGAATTTTACTTTAAAAATGGCTACTCAAGAAATTATCCATTGTAAAAAGAATTTTGCATTATAAAAAAATTCTTGCTGTAAATTTAAGAAATTTTCACTATAAAAAGGTAGAAAATACTGATAAAAATGTAAAATCAACAATAATTACATTATATAATTTCTGATAAAAATAATTTATATTTGATGCCTATCCATACTATTTCAATACATATATACTTTTATAATTCCAAAAATAATCAGCCCTTTCATGGATACTATCAGTTGTCCATACCCTTTCCTCTCCTCTAACACTTCTTTTTACTTAAAGTGTCCACCCTCCATGTATCTATAGGGAAGCAGAACCTATTCATAGCTGTAGTAGGATCTGATAAATCTAAATTTTACTTTTAAAATGGCTACTCAAGAAATTATCCATTGTAAAAAGAACTTTACATTATAAAAAAATTCTCAGTGTAAATTTGGTAATACAACAATGGTAATCTCATCCTCTTGAGAGCGCTTAGTTAGGAATATAGGCTTAAAATAATAAGCTTAGGGCAGGGTTTTTCAATCTTGGTACTATTTTGAATCAGGTAATTCTCAGGTAATAGTCAGGTAATTGTGCGGAGCTGTTCTGTGCTTTGTAGGATGTTTAGCAGTATCCCTGGCCTCTATGCACTAGATACCAGTAGACCCCACCCTCACAGTTGTGACAACCCAAAATGTCTCTAGACATTACCAAATGTCACCTCTTCCCAACTGTTTTAAGAAATACAGGCTTGGGGTATTTGACTGCTGAGTATTACTGAGCCAGAATAGGTACATGGGCCCAATTGGTCCAGCTGGATTGAAAGACAGACTGCTTGGGGGGAAAACATAGACAAGAAAGGAAGTTCTCCAGTTACTGCTGGCTGGTATCCTGTGACCACAGCCTTTGGAAGTTTACAAGGAGGGGAAAGCAGAGCTGAAAGAATAATAGAATAAGTATAAAAAAGTGTTCCTTCTTCAAAATTAGGAAGATAAAAACAATTTTTGCTAGGCCATGATTGCATCATGCCTAGAGGCAGTTATACTTCTAGATCTACACTGTTCAATACAGCACGTGGCCACTGACACTTGAAATGTGGCTAGTCCAAATTAAGATGTGCCGTTAAATGTAAAACACCCAGTAGATTTTGAAGATTTAATACAAAATAAGAATGTAAAATGTATTATTAATATTTTTTACATTGATTATATATTGCAATTATATTTTAGGTATATTGGACTAAATAAAGTTATTGAAACTAATTTCACTTGTTTCTTTTTGTCATTTTAATGTGGCTACTAGATAATTTAAAATCACATCTGTGGCTTAAGTCTGCGGTCCGCATTATATTACTATTGGACAAAGCTGCTCTAGACTACCTAGTTTTTGAAATAATAGATTTTCTTATTGTGTAAACCAGTGTAAGTTAGATTTTGATTTTTTTCCTACAGAAAACACCCCACTTGATACAGGAACTGCTATATATTTTTAGTTAACTTGCTTTTTACCTTTAAAATACATGTTGATATAGCAGTATAAAAGCATGCTTTTCAGCCGGGTGCGGTGGCTCACGCCTGTAGTCCTAGCACTCTGGGAGGCCGAGGCAGGTGGATTGATTGAGCTCAGGAGTTCGAGACCAGCCTGAGCAAGAGTGAGACGCTGTCTCTACTAAAAAAAATAGAAAGAAATTAGCTGGACAACTAAAAATATATATATATAAAATTAGCCAGGCATGGTGATACATGCCTGTAGTCTTAAGCTACTCAGGAGGCTGAGGCAGGAGGATTGCTTGAGCCCAGGAGCTTGAGCTATGATGATGCCACGGCACTCTAGCCCGGGCAACAGAGCGAGACTCTGTCTCAAAAAAAAAAGAAAAAAATGTAAAAGCTTGCTTTTTTTGATATTTGCCGCTTCCTCACCCCTATAATTTCTACCTACAAAATATAAGCATGATTTCTCCCATCACCCATAATTTCTTTTAACCTCCAAAGTATAAGCAGCTCTTTAAGGAACTTGAAAGTGTGTTAAAGGGAATTTTCAAACACATAGGATTAGTAGTGGATTAATTGTCATACTGCTTAACCGTAAGTAGGAAGCCTTTGGAAGACTTGTTGCCACGCTGGGAAATTTATTGCTCTCCCCAAATCTTTGGTTCACTGGTGCCACAGATATTCCATGGAACAGCCACAAGAGTATAATTCTTTCATCAATTTAGAGCTTTTCTGTATGTCTAATGGATTAAAAAAAAAACTGGATTTATCACCAGACATTAAGATGACACAGTGTGGCACGGCCTTTAGTTTTAGGGTCAATATAATCTTCTCCCCCAAAATAGCATTTAGAAAATGTGTTAAACTCAAAAGCAGATAACATGCTTCAAGCCTGAAGGAGGCAGATACTTTAGGAAAACTTTAATCAATCCTTTTAATTATGTCTGACAACCTTCCATTTAAAGGTTTACTAACTAAAATATATCATTATGTTGGCAAATCAGAATTGCACAGAATTTATTTCAAGTTACCTTCTGTGGGAAGGATATTTGAGCATTGTAAAACTCATATGGAATTAAAATACCAAGTAACATTTGGATTATTTTCATGTATAAGCATGATCTCACATTTTATATGGTTAAATGAAGCACTATGCAGACGTTAACATTAAATTTTCATATCTATAAGTAAAAACATGTATAATTAAAGGATAAATGAAAAAATTTTATCTTTGAAAAAGGAAATAGATCATCCTGGAAATCATAGATAAATCAGCTAACATTCTTCAACACATTGTAAACAAAGAGAAATAATATGCAGTTATCTGGAAGGGCATAAATTCTCTTTTAAAATTAACATAAAAAAACCAAACTGGTGTCAGGCCATTTAATTTCCTCCCATGATACAGTATCACAGTGTACCTAAACCACACTCACACACACTATTAGTAAACTTCCCCACTTCAAAACAACTGGCACTGTCCTTGACTAGAGAGGAAATGCATATAAAGTGGCTCTATCTCATTTTAAGGTGACAATGTATTTTCTCTCACGAATTATAGGGTTTAGACTATACGTCTTTTCTAGACAGATCAATTGTTTCATTTGATTAGCAAATATTTTTTGTGTCTCTCTCATGTTCTGGTACTAGGCATTGACTGGGACATGATGAACAAGATAGAAAAGATCACTATCATGGAGCTTTCAATCATAAAGAAATAAAGCACATTTTGGAAACGTTAATTACATTTTAAGAGTGTTCTCTTAGATGTAGGAGCAGTTGTTAATATTTCAGAAGATAGAATTTCAATTTTAAATGACGATGTTCTACTGAATAGATCCACTGAAAAATAAATGGAAATAAAGAGAAATGAGTAGTAAATGTTACAGTTTTATCAAAATACTAAAAAATATGTGTTGATGAATACCTGAGTATCCATAGAAGAGACAAGCAGAAAACAGCAAAATAGTAGAGGTGGAGTGAAAAATAATTTCAAAGTAATTTAAAAATTATTGGCACGTGAGAGGCAGGAAATACTTCACTTATATTCTACTTTAATCAGACCATCAGTCTATCGGACAATTCTGTCCAAAATGAACCTGTGCTTCCACAAGAACATTTACTTCTCTGTTTACATTTACATCTACGTTAAGCACATTAAAAAGAGGAATTTCCCCTGTTCCCTAGGGGTCCTCCAAAATAGAAATAAACTTAGAAGCACCATTCCCCTACCACTTTCATAATTAACAAAATATGGACCTAGAATTATATAGTGGGCGGCATGTCCCCCTCACTCTATTGATTTGGGCACCGTAAAATCCATTGTATGGTTAGTTATAAATTCTTGTATTGGCACCAGATTGGATATACCCTGGGGAGCATCCAAGATGTTTCAGAAGCAAAGCCGCTTACTGCAAGGACTCCCTTATCTCCAGTAATCACACGGAAGCCCAGGAGCTATCCGGCCCCACGGCGATCTGGTAAAAGTGCTGGCTTAGCGGGAGGCGGGTCTATGCCTTTCTCGGAACCGTCACCAACAAATATTTTCAAATCAATAGCACCTCAGGAAACATCGTCATTTTCACTCCAGCAAGGCAAGTTCTCGCGATAAGACGAGTCTCGCGAAGGGCAGCGTAGTAGCCCGATTGCGCCTGCGCGCGCTGCGGGGGCCCAACCTTCCGCCTGGGCGGTGCTGTCACTCACAGCCGCCTTCCGCCCCGTGAAGTGACTCAGGGCTTCCTGCTCCGCGGCGTCTGCAGCTCCGGACAGAGGCTCCTGAGCTGCCGCGTCTGGCGCTCAGAGCTGCGGATCTCGACGAGGTTTCGCGGTGCGCGTCCTGCGTCCTTTCGTTGGTAATCGGTAGTGGATCACTTTGCCGAGCGGTAGGAAGAACAAAGGAATCGAGAAGGAGACGTTCGGCTCCCGGCCGCTTTGCTCCGAGCGGCTGCCTCTTCCGTTCTCTCCGGCCCCGGCAAGCTGCATTTGTAATCGTCACTGGATTGTAAGTACTTGAGGCGAAGAGAGCTCACTGCGCCCCGCTTTTTCAATAACTTTGTTCCGGGAAAATTTGTGGATTGGGAGTGTCTGCTGGACCTTAACTTTCTGTGCCGAAAATCATTCCGCAGGAGCCGCCATTTGCTTTCCTGCTCGCTAGCTAGCTCTCTCGGCGTTGTCCGGCAGCGGCACCTAGAGGTTGGAACTTGGCATTGCATCTACTGTATTTAGTGAACTTAACTCTGAATAAGCCATTGTGTCAGTAACGACTGGTACTTAAGTCACAGCATATTTAGAGAAAAGACTTGAGGCTTAATTCAAAATTAAGACAAAAATAGACGCTTAACTGCTCTTCTACTCAGAACGCCTTGTAATTAGAGATTTCAATTCATAACAAACTGTCTTTTTAAACTTGCAGTAGCTGGAACTTTCTAGTGCAACAAGTGTTTATTAGAGAAGTGAGTCACAAAGAAATTAAGATGAGTAAGAGCAAAGATGATGCTCCTCATGAGCTAGAGAGCCAGTTTATCTTACGCCTACCTCCAGAATATGCCGCTACTGTGAGGAGGGCAGTACAGTCTGGCCATGTCAACCTGAAGGACAGACTGACAATTGAGTTACACCCTGATGGACGTCATGGAATTGTCAGAGTGGACCGGGTCCCATTGGCCGCCAAATTGGTAGATCTGCCCTGTGTTACGGAAAGCTTGAAAACCATTGATAAAAAAACCTTTTACAAGACGGCTGATGTCAGCCAGATGCTTGTAGCTACAGTTGATGGTGATCTCTATCCTCCTGTGGAAGAGCCAGTTGCTAGTGCCGACCCCAAAGCAAGCAAGAAAAAGGATAAGGACAAAGAGAAAAAGTTTATCTGGAACCACGGAATTACTCTGCCTCTAAAAAATGTCAGAAAAAGAAGGTTCCGGAAGACAGCAAAGAAGAAATATATTGAATCTCCAGATGTGGAAAAAGAAGTGAAACGGTTGCTCAGTACAGATGCTGAAGCTGTCAGTACTCGGTGGGAAATAATTGCAGAAGATGAAACAAAGGAGACAGAAAATCAAGGCCTTGATATCTCTTCTCCAGGAATGTCTGGTCACAGGCAGGGCCATGACTCATTAGAACATGATGAGCTTCGGGAGATATTCAATGACCTCAGCAGCAGCAGTGAAGATGAAGATGAGACACAGCATCAAGATGAAGAAGATATAAACATCATTGACACTGAAGAAGATCTGGAGAGACAGCTACAAGACAAGCTAAATACATCAGATGAACAGCACCAAGGAAATGAAGGAACCAATCAGCTGGTTATGGGAATTCAGAAACAAATTGATAACATGAAAGGCAAGCTCCAAGAGACCCAGGACAGGGCAAAACGACAGGAGGATCTCATCATGAAAGTGGAAAATCTGGCTCTCAAGAACAGATTTCAGGCTGTGCTTGATGAACTCAAACAAAAGGAAGACCGAGAAAAGGAGCAGCTTAGCTCTTTGCAAGAAGAGCTAGAATCACTCCTAGAGAAGTAAGAATTTTTATAGTTATTTCAGTCTTTAGACTAGCACCATTGGAAAAACCTTGCTTCATCATTTGGGCTAGATATTAAGGCCTTGCAGTAGTTCCCATTCCCTTTACTGCTAGATGTTCTGTTGAATTATCTCCTTTGTTTTTAATTTTGTTTAAAGCAAAATATCATTTTGTTAGTTCATCCTGTAAGAAGTAGAATTCTATCTGCAGAAAAATGATTGTAGGAAAGTTAGAAGATTAGTGGAATGAATAGTTCAACCTCAATAATCACAGCTTCACTGTAGGACTTTGCTACTTTTCTCCATGTGTCAGAAGCTGCTGTTGCTGTAGTGATGCCATTTAAGATCAATAAGAAGAACCTAGTCTGGAGGCAGTGAAGCTAGTTTGCATATGTTTTTCCATGCAATAGCTATTTTTGCAGCTATTCAAAGCAATTTCCCAAATGTAGAGATGCAAATCATTTCATAAAGTTGTTTCTAACACAATAAATAAAAGTAGCTAATTTTCACCTTAATAATGTGTCGTGTCCTTTCATGGTTAGTGGGAGGTGGTTTTTTCGTGGAGTTGGGCCCTGTTTTGTTGGTTGTGTTTTATGAAAAAGAGGAACACAACAGGGGCAAAGAAACTGGGAAGTGTCATCTTTGCATTATATTAAGACTCCAATCCACTTGCTCCATTTGGAAGTTGGGAAACATTAGGTACAGAGCCTTCTTAAAATACCCCAATTTTGGTATGAAGATCTATTTGTACCTTAAAAAAAAACACTAAACTTACCTGCATAAAATATTGGAAACAAAGCAATGGGTATCAAGTACACTATAGTGAACCATTCCATCGGTTTAGATTAAGGTATTTCTAATTACCTTCAGTTTATTTTGTGCAGTTATTTAATCATACTGATAGGTGATTTATCCATATTATTTCATCAAAATTGCTCATAAAGTAAGTACCACAGTCTGATATTTTAAAATTCCTTAAACAAATGTCATATTCTTATAAATGTTTTATGCTCTAATGCCTCACACTTAAGCTATTTTGGAAAAATTAGTGATCAATTTGTAAAATGCAAGTTGTGTGCAGTTCATTTCTGACTGGTTTTTTTTAAAAAAAGTTTGGAAATATTAGCCTCATGTAATGTTTAAAAGCCATTTAAATTTTCTATTTGACAGGAAACAGGTTGAAATGTTTAAAAAAATCAATTTTTTAAAATTGTTAAAATTTGATTTTCCAGACTTTAAGTCTACAATCATACATGTGGATATTTGGGGACTTCACAAGGTTATTTTTTTCCACATTATCAGATTTTTTTTTTTTTTTTTACCAAAATAGTTAAGCCTCAGGCCTTAAACTAAGTCTCACTCCAGCAAGGCTTGCTTCACCTCCATCTAGATTAAGCAACCTTATTAATGGCTTTGCCTGTACTCTGCGCTTCCCTCTCTCAACATTTATGGCGCCAAATGGTTCTAGATACTGGATGTAAAGTACTGAACTCTAAGCATTTGGTGTCTATAATCTCATGCACTCTATGGTCTACTGGGATAAATATCTGTTATGACTAAAATTTAAATTACCTGTTGCTCATATCCCCCAGTAGGCTGTAAATTCACTGAGAGACTTTGGTTTGTTAATCACTGTAAACTTACTAAAGTATAGTAAAGGGGTTAAAATTTTAAGGTCAAGAAATGTAGTGCCCAGATTTGTAGCCTAGTTGAGTGACTAGTTGTGCAATCGTGGGCAGGTAACTTAATCTGCTTGCCTCAATTTCCTCATCTCTATAAAGTGGAGGTGATAATATTACCTGCCTCATAGAGCTGTTGGGTTGTTGGCTGCTGAATCATATAAAAGACTTACTTAGAACAATGCCTGGAATATAGTGAGTGAACAATAAAAGCAAACGTATTATTGCCTAATCACTAGGGTATAGACTCTTAACAGGGATTAAATTATTTGAATTAAAGAGTGACTGAAATGGTAGAAAAATCTTTACAAGGAAACAACGGTTTCAAACGTGATCAACTGATTTCGAATTTAAGAAATTTTCTAAATCAAAGCTTATAAATTAGGTTGCAGCAGAAACAGTTTGCCTCAAATATATCTGTAGCGTAAACAAATTAACAGCTCGCTACTATAGCTTTATTGTTTATTTATTTGATTTATTTATGGCTAGCTTTGCATTACTATTAAAAAGACTCCATAATGGAGAGTAATTATCCGTTACACAAACTTTGAGCGTGAAAGACTTAAGATGGGTCCATTTCCCTTCAAATAAATCCTAGGTTACCATAAAAGACTAATTTTTCTCACAGCTCCCTTGGGTTATGAGTGCAGTATTTCTGGGTTCATTAACAGAAACTTTCAACAACTTTTTCAAATTAGTGTTTTAAAATATTACAGAAATAAGACTCCTTGAGAAAATTTAAACAATGCAGAAATTTTACAAAAAAAAGTCATCCCTCTCATATCGATTTTCTGGTGCAAACTTCTCTTAACATTTTGATATGTCTTCTTTCAGGGCTTTATTTGGTGGTACACAATCAGGTAAATACATAAATGTATAGTTTTGTAAAGCAAAAAAATACTATTTTGCTATAAACAATATTCTGTAACTTCACTCATATATATTACGGGTATCCTTATCAACATACAGATCTGCTTTTTTTCATGATACAGATTTTTTTCTTAATTTTAAACCATGCCTTTATTGATGATTACTTAGGTTGTTCCATTTTTAATTTACTATTACCCTGCATGCTGCAATAAACATTCATATACACATGGCCTCAAGTAAAAATTCTAAGTGAAAACATGGAAGGAAGTTTACTACGTAGCAACCACGCTGGCATTCTTTATATACTTCAAATGCTAAGCTCTTTCCTATTACAGAGCTTTGACACTTGCCAGTTCCCTTTTCCTGAACAGTCTCCAGATATTCTCATGGCTAGGTTTTTGTCATTGAGGCTTGACTCAGACGTTACTTTCTCTGGTAATCCTATCTGGCCACTCATGCTAAGGAGCATGTGATTTAGATGCTTCATCTTGTCAAGGGTGGTGGTCTTCACTAAAATGCTGGAAGGTCCTTTGCTATTATTTTCTGGTATGTATGCTCTGGAGGACATGTGCTTAAAAACAGAAGCATCATCATTTTAGTTAGTTAGAATCAGGGAAAAAATGATTTCAGTTGCCTAAGATTGCCTATTTTCTTGGGCAGTGTTATACGCCATACTCTGTTCTCTCTAAGTCCAGATCTCTAAGTCAAATACGTTTCATGGGACTTGGCCTTTGCCTCTATTATTTGTATAACTATATCTGAAAACTCAGTGAAGGTATAGACCATTTCCCTATTAATGCCTTCCCTGACCTTGGTTTCCAATGTAAAATATTTTCCTTCAGATATCTTTGTTTAGTGGAACTGGGACATGCTGAGACACTGCCATTTACATTTATCTTTAGTTATGGGTATGTGGGCTCCTAGATGTGAAAGTTTCAGTT
Organism: Avahi laniger; assembly: GCA_963575035.1. Classification (NCBI taxonomy): domain Eukaryota; kingdom Metazoa; phylum Chordata; class Mammalia; order Primates; family Indriidae; genus Avahi; species Avahi laniger. Next base: position 24,772 of record CAUYSK010072047.1, on the reverse strand, counting down.
TCAACTCTGGTGGTCACAATGAGATGATGAAAGAATTGCTTTTCTTTTTCTAAATTGTGTTTATAAAATCAACTATGCAGTGGTCTCTTTCTAATTTTTATATCTAGGGAGAAATAAACATTGCTTTTCAGATTATAGTTTGCAAAGAATGTATTCCCATATTGGAGTTTCCAATATCCCTGAATTGGAAACCCATGGCAGGCAATACTCTTTTTTTTTTTTTTTTTTGAGACAGAGTCTTGCTCTGTTGCCTGGGCTAGAGTGCTATGACATCAGCTTAGCTCACAGCAACCTCAAACTCCTGGGCTCAAGCAATCCCACTACTTCAGCCTCCCAAGTAGCTGGGACTAGAGGCATGCACCACCATGCCTGGCTAATTTTTTTTTCTACATATTTTTAGTTGTCCAGCTAATAATGTCTTTCTATTTTTAGTAGAGATGGGGTCTCGCTTTTGCTCAGGCTGGTCTCGAACTCCTGACCTTGAGCGATCCTCCTGCCTCTGCCTCCCAGAATGCTGGGATTACAGGCGCAGGTAATAGTCTTATACTGATTTTAAGTACTAATTTTAAGGGATGTTTGTCTGCTTCTGTAAGAATTCTCATGAATTGTCACTGATAACTAGAATTTCAGTCTGTTCGGTTTTTCAATATTTGCTTGGGTTTTGAATAATTTTTCAAAAGGTATAAGGCCTTGGCTTTTCTTTTTTTCCAAGACCTTGGCTTTTCTCATATGTCTCTTTGTAATTAGTGATGCCATTGAAACATGTGACCCCATTCTCTAAGCTTCACATGAAATGCATTCTACCTTAAGAGACAATGTCCTAAGACAGCTCTATTATGAAGTCCTTGATGGTTATTCACAAGAAAGTTTGTGTCATTTCAAGCATACAAGGTCCCAGGAAGAATACTTAGCAGAACAAGCCCACTACAGGGGCAGGGGCAGTGTAACAAATCAGCCATTTTCAGGTCTTTTTTATTCCTCAAGTTTCTCTTAACATCTGTGCTTCAATTTCTTTTTCCTATAGCAGCTGGTATCTTATCTCTCATTACTAATAGGTGTATGGTTAATGTGGTATATTTATTTTAAAAATCCTGTTCTTTCCCTTGCTGTGTGCACAGACAGTATCTATATAATATCTCCGTGTGGAAGAGCCAAAGAGGAAGGTTAGGTGTCTCTCTTTTCTCTCCTAGATGACTGAGCAGCTAAATTCACAGTACAAAATAAATTACTACATTAATTTGAGAGAAAATTGAAAACAATTATAGTCCAGTATTGACTTTGAATGTGGGTACTTCTACAATATATTGTTTTATTGGATAAGTACTCCTTGCATGCTGTCTGTTTTCTTTGAACATCTATTCACTTGGCCCCATCCTTTCTCATCCATTGCCATAAAAAATCTAAAGTGTGACAGCAGCTTTGAAATCGGGTCTTCAGATCAAGAGAAACAGCTCTGGAATTCTGGACTCACAGTAATAATGTGATATTGATGGGGTTTAGAAACTACCCCAAAATGAAGGCCTAAGAAGCAAAAGTTCTTCTCTGACCTTCTGTCTGCCTGTCTCTCAATCCCATTCTTCCCCAAGGCTAGCCATAGAAACTACAATTCTCTTCCTCAAGACGGGTCATAAAAGCCAGAACCCCCTTTGCCGAAAGTTAGCAATAAAACCTAAAATTATTCTATGTGAAAACTGGCCATAAAGTAATTCTCTGACCTACCTTGTTTGACTATAGGCCATAAGACCCCCATTCCAGAAAGGGCCCTGCTCCATATCTAGAAGGAAGGAATGCTCAGGGTGGCTAAGAAGAAGCTAGATAGGCCTTGCTGGGTTTCCCCACTCAATTAGCATTGGGTCATACCCTTTTTGTCCAATCATATTTCTATACAGCTATCTGTACTTTGTTGAACCTAACCATAAAAATGGCCAATTTCTCCTGTATCTGAAGGCTCCCATTTATACACATTTAATAAATTTGTATGTCTTTTCTCCTATTAATTAATCTGCTTCATGTCAGTGATTTTTCACTGAACCTTTAGAGGGCCAGGGCCTTTGCTCCCTATAATAAGTGTTTATTGTTTTTTAATGCCACTAAGTTTTGGGGTGATTTGTTATGTGTAAATATATAAGTAATACATGTACATAAATGTCATTTGAAAAAATAGACAGTTTGGGGCCAGACACAGTGCCTTAACACCTATAATCTCGGCACTTTGGGAGGCCAAGGCAGGAGGACTGCTTGAGGGCAAGAGTTTGAGACCAGCCTGAGCAACATAGCAAGACACTTTCTCTACAAAAAAAATAAAAATTAGCCAGCAGAGTGGCAAATTCCTGTAGTCACAGCTACTCAGGAGGCTGAAGCAGGAGGATCACTTGGGCCCAGAAGTTCAAGGCTGCAGTAAGCTATGACTGTGCCATGGCACTCCAGCCTGAGTGACAGAATGAGACCCTGTCTCTAAAATAAAAAATGAAGAGTAGGTGGAGTGGATAGATGGAGAGCCTTCACTCTTAAATTCAAGATCTAATATTGAGTGTTGGTATCAATTGGGAACATCTAAGTGTTCTTGATCAGAGAGATAAAGGGAAGAAAACTGTAATAGTATGAAATATATATTTGGTCTCATCCTGTCATTTTCAAATGACCCTTTTCCTGGCATACAACTACTAAAATCCTTAAGAACTCCAAAGAGTGTCTTTTTGTATGCTAATGAGTTGACTGATGGCTGGTAGCGCCTAGGTAGTTTCAGGATGGGGGATGGTCACCAAAAAGACCAAGGCAGGATTAGAGAGTTAGGAATTTCAGCCCCACCCTCACCCCTGTCCTCCAGGGAGGGGAGAGAGGCTGAAGGTTAAGTTAATCACCAATGACCAAAGATAAATTCAATCATGCCTATATAATGAAGCCGCCACAAAAACCCAGAAGGACTGGGTTCAGATAGCTTCTGGATAGCTGAACATGTGGAGGTTCCTGGAGGGTAACACCCTGTGGAGGACATGGAAGCTCCGTCCCCCATCCCCCATACCTTGCCCTGTGCATCTCTTCATCTGCTTCATTTGTATCCCTTGTAATATCTTTTATACCAAACTGGTAAATATGTTTCCTTGAATTCTGTGAGCCAATTTTGCAAATTAATCCAACCCAAAGAGGGGGTCATGTGAACCCCAACTTCAAGCCAGTCAGTCAGACATTCCGGAGGCCTGGAACTGTGACTGGTGTCTGGGGGGTGGTGCAGTCTTGGGAACTGAGCCCCCAGCCTGTGGGATTTGGTGCTTTCTCCAGGTAGTGTTGGAATTGAATTGGAGGACACCCAGCTGGTGTCCACTGCAAACTGAGAACTCCCCACCACACATTTGGTCACAGAAGTCTTCTGTGTTGATTGTTGTGATTTGAGAGCAGAGGAAAAACACACTGAGTGTGTTTTTTCACTCACAAAAGCAGTGCTTAAAGATTGGAAGCATGTATGCATCGTGACCTGTGGCCCAAAGGGATCCGATGCAGATTGCCTAGCATAGCTGCTCATACAGCCAAAGTAGATAAAATAGCAATGTAGGACTTAACCCATTTATTTGCATGGAAGATAAAAGATGTAAAACATTTTAAAAATGTCACTGAAGTAACTAACACCTTTATAGTAACTGACCTTAATTATGTGTTAGGCTTTCTCCATAATGAGATGGTAATGCAGAGTATATGCCGTGGCACTGGACTCAGAATGCCTTGGACTTGCTATATTTATTGCAGATACGATGATGGGCTCCCTTTCTCTTAAGGATTATATCTAAAGGCCCAAACTATTCCTAAATAACTGGATAAATGTATAGTTGTCCATTTCATTTGGCATTCAATGTTTATTTTTAGACTTAGTCTTCAGGAGGCTTCAAAGGGAGCTTTTTAATTTATATTAGATGACTATGGCAAAGTCTACTTAATATATTATCATTTAAATAATTTCTCTTACTGTTTAGTACTTAGTGTAGTAATATCTTAATAGTACCCAACATAATGCCTTTAATATAGTCAGCACTCAATTAGCTATTTAAATTTTGTGCATTATTTTCATAATTTAAATGCATGTTTGATCAAAAAATGAGATCACCTATATCAATCTTTAAAATGGCTGATATAAGTGTTACTATAACACAGTACAAATTTTTGAATTCTTCAGATAGGAAAGCTTGAAGCTTCAAGTCTAATTCCCAAGATGATTAGTAATTAGGCTTCTCAAAAATATATAAATGAACATAATTCAAAAGCAGTTGATTACCTATCTTGCACTTCTTGAAAAATCCAGTGTGTGTTTTTAAATAATAATGAACCAGATGTAACTAATGAACATTTAATCAGTGGTCATTAAAATATTAAATATACATCTAGATAACTTCTAGATCACATTTAATACATCTAGAAGTTACATTAGTACATCTAGATAGTGCTTCCACGGTAGGTATTAAAAATACTTTCCCCCTTGCCTTTCCTGAGGATGAAATCAAAACATCCCTCAATTATGACATGAAGGATTTAAAAATCTTAAGATTCTACTTTGAAATGGCAGACTGTTCTCACATATCTATTTTCTCTATCAAAAAGCCTGCTAAAATAACAGAAAGGATTTTTAAACCCCCAAGGACAAAGAGAATAGGAGATGAGACAACAGTGAATAAAAGATGTCAACTCATTTTCAGAAGGCCAAAATAGAGAAATGATAAATGAATTCATAGATCAGAGACAATTACATGCTAAATGTCTGCAAGGAGTTATACCAAAGAGAGACAAACCCACTTGATAGAGAATCTGTGATCACAGGTTCTCTATCAAGGCAAATTTTTTGCAAGCAAGATTTCAGAGAAGGTGGCAAGGTGTAGGCCTAGAGACATGACATTCAAGTCTGTGATCAGAATTGTTGGAGGTCCAGGGTCCCTATCCTACTCCAGGAAGCCAAATAACTCTTTTCCCATCCCACGGAAGATGGAAAATTTATTTTCTAGGTAAATTGAACCAAAGAAGGCCCAAACTCAGAGAAATAGGCACAGATGAAGGCTGGGGTGTACAGCATCAAACAAGGAAATCATGTGAAAGTGTATGTATTTACCGCAGGAATGTCACCCCTCTCCCCCATCTTGTTCTGATTAAATCAGTATCTAGGTATATGGCCTACCTCCTCACCCCAAGTCAAGATTGGAAAATTATTCTCTGAAGAAACCATGTGGTCTCAGAGAAAAGAACTACAAATACTAACAGTTGGGCTTTCTCTAAATAAGAGGCTAGGTCACTATTTACTACAATGAAGACTAGTTGACAAACTATCCATGCACACTCTGCTTTTCAGTGCCTCACTTCTAAATATTAATTGACAGCCAAGGGTAATTAGACAAGGAAAGTTTTCTAAATGAAAGAGAGAATGCTTTCAGCATATTTTCTTTCTCCCAGATTTTGTTTCTGCTACCTGTGATTGACTAGGGCTTAGAATGTACACCTGGAAAGAATTTGTTCTAACGTTGGGATTATGAACATCTGGGAGGAGAAAGTGTCTCCTGTCTACCCTCACTAATATCCAAAACAGCACGTTGCCCTGGAAGCCAGACATGTCATTTATATGCTGAACTTCTACTGCATAAAGCTATGTGGGCCCTCAATAAGAACCTCGAAACTTAGCAAGCTTTGAGCGCTGGAACCACACAGCTCTTTTCCAGCACATGTCTTTGCAAAACAGTATATAAATACGACCTCTAGAAATGACCAGGACTCTGTTCCACCAGCTCCCAGGGCTGCAACCCCAGATCCTTGGCGATGTTGCCGCGCAGCAGCATTGCTCCAGCTCCACAGGCACCGAGTGGTGCATCTGCTGGGTTCGGGGCCCCAACGGCGCTCCTAGGAGAGTGAGCAGCAGGAGCAGCTCGCTGAGGGTTTTCTGATCAAAAGCAGCCACCTGTCATGTAGCAAACCTCAAACTGTCTTTGAAGCTCTTTTTCTGCAGATTGACCTTTGAATCCAGTCTCAACTGGGAGCATCTCCTATTTTGTTCTGCGTGGTAAGAAACGGGGGGCTCTGGCCGAATAGGAAAGCTTTTCTTTCTTCGCCAGGTGCATGTCGCTAAGTGTATATCAGTGCCTAGAGCCACTGGCCATAATTGCAAGAATTTATCGAAAAGCTTTCTATGGCTGTATTACAATTCGCTGAAAGTATTTATTTAGTCCGGGCCGCAGGGAGGCGCGGTCGTGAGCCTCGTGCGGGGCCACGGGCTGGGAGTTATTTGCGTGCGGGGGCAGGGCGGCGGGGGGTGGGAGAGGGGCTGCCGGCGGCCAACCTGGGGTTAAGCGGCCTCCCCCACCCCGGAGTGAGAGCCCAGACCTGGGGGCGGAGTCACCCTTCGGCGTTCTCCGCGTCAGGACGTTAAGAGCCGGTCCTACCGCTCCGAAGAGTTAGGTGCCTTCCCCTGAGTCTAGCAGAGGAGTGGGCGAACATGAAGTCCAGTCCTGGCATCCAAGCCGCTATCGACCTCACAGCGGGGGCCGCAGGGGGCACCGCGTGTGTACTGACCGGGCAGCCCTTCGACACAATGAAAGTGAAGATGCAGACGTTTCCCGGCCTGTACAAGGGCCTCACCGACTGTTTCCTGAAGACGTATACCCAGGTGGGTTTCCGGGGCTTCTACAAGGGGACCGGCCCAGCGCTGATGGCCTACGTCGCTGAGAACTCTGTCCTCTTTATGTGCTACGGCTTCTGCCAACAGTTTGTTAGGAAAGTGGTTGGATTGGACGAGCGGGCAAAGCTGAGTGATCTGCAGACTGCAGTCGCTGGGTCCTTTGCCTCTGCGTTTGCTGCGCTGGCCCTCTGCCCCACTGAGCTTGTGAAGTGCCGCCTACAGACCATGTACGAAATGGAGAGGTCAGGGAAGATAGCGAAAAGCCACAATACAATTTGGTCTGTCGTGAAGAGTATCCTTAGAAAAGATGGCCCCTTAGGCTTCTACCATGGACTCTCAAGTACTCTACTTCAGGAAGTACCGGGCTATTTCTTCTTCTTTGGTGGCTATGAACTGAGCCGATCATTTTTTGCGTCAGGGAGATCGAAAGATGAACTAGGTCCTGTTCATTTGATGTTAAGTGGTGGAGTCGCTGGAATTTGCCTCTGGCTTGTCGTGTTCCCAGTGGATTGTATTAAATCTAGAATTCAGGTTCTTTCCATGTATGGAAAACAGGCAGGATTTACAGGAACCCTTTTAAGCGTTGTGAGAAACGAAGGAATAGCAGCCTTATATTCTGGACTGAATGCTACTATGATTCGAGCAATCCCTGCCAATGGATCACTATTTTTGGTCTATGAATACAGCAGGAAGATGATGATGAGCCAGTTGGAAGCATATTGAAGTGTTCTGGGGAACCCGGATCCAAGGACGAGTTTGAGGACTACAGTTCATCTCAGGGTTCACAGAGTACACCACCAACGTGGAATTATTTTTGACTTCATGAGAATTTTGGTTTTGTCTTCCCTTCTTCTACTCTAAATCTTAAACTTTATGAAGAGACCTCTATTTTATATCATATAATATCTGCCCGTACTTACATTGAAATGGAAAAGTCGCTGTTCTTGCTGTTGAAAGGACATGCAGGGTGAGCTGGTTGGCCCTATGTACATAATCTGAAAGGCTAAATATAGTTCTATCTGGGCCTTTGCATAACCTGTATGTGTACATGCAGTTTGGGTGGTTATGTGTTGTGAGTGAAACACAATTTGGTTTCATCTATAATCTCAAGTATCACTTGAAAAAACCAGAATTGGCCATGTTTCATGAAGATAGACATATATATTTTGCTTAACCCATTCGAGATATATGGTCTCTTTTAAAGTCTGTTTTTTTTTAAACTGACTCTTTAAACACTTTATTCACCATTCTGAATTTTTAAAAAAATTTAAACACGTTTATTCTAATTTAACATGTGCACTATACTAGGTGGGTGAAGTTTTGAAAAGTCTTTATGTGGTGCTTGAAAACCAAAATGCCTATCTAGATTTTTAGGAGGAGAATGTGCATGTGTACTGGTGTGGTTTCCACATTCTTGAGTTAAAGTTTCAGAGTAGGCATCCTGGATTTTCCCAAGATACTTTACTCTTAAAGTAGTGCTATTCATTTTCTAAGTGGGATTATATTCTGCATTGTTGGTTGTGGTCTAGAGTGTCAAGCTGTGCTACTATGCTTTGATGAAGACCCATGTGGCCAAAAATAGTTCTTAGCTTTTGGCTGCTGGGTCCTAGCCCAGGTAAGATTCTAGGGTGTTCTATTGGCCCATTTAGGGGTTGTCGATTCACTTTGGGTCACTCACTATCCTCTGCCTCCACCAGTCAGAAACCCTTCCAGAGAACAGAAAGTGCCAAAGCTAAGAGAAAGTTTTGTCCCCTGTTTGGTGATACAGTGACAGTACTCCTGAGTCAAGCCACCTCCTCTCAGGCAGTGCTAGACAGAACTTAGTGCTTTCAATCCACAGTGAGTAATGTCAGGGCCAACCCATTCTTGAAGTTGGGGTCCTCCTTGCCATGATTTTTCATTATTCGAGCCTTTTAAATTCGGTACTGGCCATCAGAAAATTTTAACGATGACTATATGCAAGGTGTAACTAAGTAATGAAACATGAGAAAAAGCAACTTTATTGAACTACATCATCTGTACATATATATGCACTGATTAAAAAAACCCCAAAACAGAAAGCAACCCCCCTCACACACACACTAAAGCAAAACAAAACCAAACCCTGAAAAAATCTAGTTCATCTGATCCTCACAGACTTGGAGATAAGCAGCTGTTCTTTGGCCATATGGTATAAGAAGGTCATTCTTGTCACTGTTAAAGTAAGCCTCATCATTCTGTGCTGCTCCAAGACCAGCAGAGTCTCTATCTATAGCAAGTGTTCTTAAGCAGCCTCTAAAGCTGAAAATAAGTGAGCCACCCATCTTAATAAATCATATTGAGGTGTTTATCAATGTTGGCAAAAGGTACATCCTGTGTGAAACTTCCAGTTTCCGTAAGCTTTTTGCTCTCCATGAAGCCTCTGTGGTAACTCTAGCCTTAGTGCCAGAAGCAAGAGAGTCAGGGAAATGAGATGCCAACAAATAAGGCTGCTGTGGAAATTTGGGGGAAGGGATGCTCAGTGTTGGGGTGGTGGGCCCAGAGCTATGGCTGATCTTTCATTTCATTGCTTTTACTTGAAAAGAAAATCATTTTTATACTTTACTTTTAAACTATTTATATATTTGTTATATATTCCATATTTCAATGGTCAGTAAATACTGAGTGATGCTTCCCTGGAACAGGCCTACATTAAAGCAGAATAGAAAACGGGACTGGCTTTTAGCAGGAAGTAGACTGTTTCCCGGTCCACAGTCCCCTGCTTGGCCCTGTGAGCTAGTCTTAGCTCTGTCATCAGCAGATCTTCTTCTCACATATCATCTATTAAAGGGTTAACTAAATACCGTCAATAGAAACAGTATGGGGCAAGTAAGAGTGAGTGGGAATGAGGAATGGACATCTAAGTCAGGAGAACTTTTTTCCTATTGTATTTGCTTTAATTCATGGCACAATATTGGGGTAAAATGTGATGATTTCAGATCTCCAAACAATATCATAGGAACTTGAAATATTGTGTTTAAAGAACTTTGAGTATTCTATCATTAAATTATTTATCTACATACAAATATTTAACTCGTACCATTTATAATGTACTGTATTGAGCTCTGTGTATTCAGACACTAATGATACCTAGTTTTTGTCCTCAAGGAGCTGATGGTCTAGATGTTTGTTCTACAGTTAGACAAGTGATATTCTAGAATAAAATTTAGAAGAAAAAAAGTAGAATCCAAATTTTCTACTTGTGTGTGTGTGATCAGTGATGGAATCTCTGAATTTAAGCAATTGTCCCCTTCCCTTAATAGTGTGTTTGTTTTTGTATGGTGGTTTTTTTATTATTTAAATTAGTGCCATGGTGTTTGTTTCTAAGATTTAAATTAGTCAAATCAATTTTTCTGATGCCTATCTTTTTATCCTTAAAATTTTAAGTTTTACTTCACTTCATGACATAATCTACCCTTCAACTTTGAAAAATCTTTTCTGTTATTTATTATATACCCTTGGTCTACTGTCAGGGACAGATGGTCTGCATCTTGCATGGCTCTAGTGATATTGTAGTTAGAAATTCATTCTCTCACCTATCTCTCCCTGAATACTAAGCTGCAGTAGTTAAGTATATGTGATATCTCAGAAGGCCCATATCTGGCAATGGAGTATCAAACCTGCCCATTTTCTTCATGATCTTGTTGGTGAACTCAAAAGAAACATAAATTCTCTTTCTTCTGGCCCAGCACTCTAAGGAGGGGTAAAAATCATAATATTTCTAGGAAGCTGTTGTATACATAAAATAGTCACCGGAGATTTTTGCTCAAGGCCAGAAAGTATCCCTCTGTCCAGGGCATGCATTTCCAACTTGAGCAACTCTTGAGCTTTGAAATTCTGTTTTCAAAGTCTGCAATTCTCTGGTCTCTCTGATCTCTCCATATTCGTGAGAAATGGTCCAGAAGTCTTCTCTGAGAGCCTTTTTAGAAAGCAAATTATTTCAGTATTGGAACTATCGTACAAGTCTGTGGCCTGCTTTATGAGCTCTGTTGTCTACAGTGTTCTCAGCTTCCTCCTAATGCCAGAACATACATACAGGCTCCTTCTCAATGACATTTAAAAGGTAGACTATGATCTTCCTGTTTCCCCACCTCTTTAAGGTTGATGGTGATGCTCTGTTCACTGCATGAGGCTTAATGGCTTTTTCAAAACCAGTTCAGACTGCAGTTGAAAATAAAAATTTCACAGGTGAGTAAGTAGTTTTGTAGAAAATTGATGTCTCTTAACAATCCTGCACATTCTGTGTGTGAAAATAGTGTCCCCAGAAAGGACATTATGATGTCCCCCATAGGGATGCCAGATAATTGTATATATAGCGAGTATTTCTGCTCCAACCTAAAGAAGTTTCACTGGGTCCTTCTCAACAACCTGGACTGTGGCCAGGTGCGGTGGCTTGCACCTGTAATCCTAGCACTCTGGGAGGCTGAGGCGGGAGGATCACTTGAGATCAGGAGTTTGAGACCAGTCTGAGCAAGATCAAGACTCCATCTCTATTAAAATTAGAAAAAATTAGCCAGGCGTGTGGCACTCGCCTGTAGTCCTAGCTACTCAGGAGGCTGAGACAGGAGGATCCCTTGAACCCAGGAATCTGAGGTTGCTGTGAGCTATGATGATGCCATGGCACTCTGGCCTGGGCATCAGAGCGAGACTCTGTCACAAACAAACAAACAAATCAACCTGGACTCTGAGCAGACATTAACTAGGACATCTCTACACATATTTTCTTTAATCATTGATTTACAAATGACTCTTTTGTGCATTCAGAGGAAATGTGCTCTTCTGCTTTTGGAGAAATGGCGGACTCTACTCTAGAAGCTTCCTGATCTAGGTTCTTGATGGTGTTGTCCACAAAAAAGCCTTCCCCATCTCCTCGATACCAGACTCGGGTGCCCCTTTAGTTACGAAGAGGCAGTTGGGCAGGGTTGGTCTTCTGTTCTGAACTTGGAGCCTGCTGCCGTGTCATTTACTGTCTTCTGGTCGGTGCATTACGGGATTTTAGCACACATTGAACTTTTATTTTCCTACTGTCTGCTTCTGTTTTTATGTTTGCCTTGCCTCTCTGCTTTGCTGTCTGTAGTCAAAGCTGATCCGCGTCAAGAAGACTCTTGCTTTACGTGTAAGCGTTGTTGATTGTCCAGATTGATTCTGTTCTGTTCCTGCAGTAGAACTAGACAGAGAGGCTCTAAAGTCTTGATTGAGATTAAACATTTTGGCAAAGAATACTTTGTGTGCTTTGTATTCTATCATATATACTTTTTTAGAAAAAAATCCTGTTGGATCTCAAGTTCACAGGGTTGGATTGTGATAGACTCTCATCATTAATACATATATGGCCTGCTTTATTTATTTACTCACCTATCCAAAGCCATCTATCTATGTATCTATGAATGTATCTATCTATCTAATTATCTATCTAAATAGTAATAAGAATGGTGAACACAGCACCTCCCCCAAATGCCAGGGCCTTAGTAATAATCTACATCTAATCATATGGTCCCTCATACCTCTCCCCCACCTGACCAAATGAAGACAATCATCATCCTGAAATTCAATGTCCATCGTTCTTTGCCCTTTGAATAGGCTTTTATTATATTATATGTATTTCTGTCTACATATTTATACACATGCACAGAGGGTCATGTGTTATGTAATAACAACAATTTGGTCAATGATGGACCAAATATTTGGTGATGGTCCTATAAGGTTATAATGGAGCTGAAAAATTCCTATGGCCTAGTGACATAATAGCTATCTTAATGTCATAGCACAATGCATTACTAACATGTTTGTGGTGATGCTGGTGTAAACAAACCTACTGTGCTACCAATTGTATAAAAGTGTAGTACATGCAATTATGTGCAGTACATAGTACTTAATAATGATAATAAATGACTGTTATTGGTTTATCTATTTACCATACTTTTTATCATTATTTTAGAGTATACTTCTTTTACTTATATTAAAAAAAGTTAACTGTAAAACATCCTCAGTCAGTCCTTCAAGAAGTATTCCAGAAGAAGACATTGTTATCACAGGAAAGGACAGCTCTATGTGTCTTATTGCCCCTGAAGACCCAGTGGGACAAGGATGTGGAGGGGGAAGACAGTGACATTGATGATCCTGATCCTTTATAGGCTAATGTGTGTCTTTCTGTCTTAGTTTTTGACAAAAAGTTCAAAAATTAAAAAAGTTTATAAATAGAAAAAAGCTTATAGAATAAGGATATAAAGAAAGAAAATATTTTTGTACAGCTGGACAATGTGTGTCTTAAGCTAAGTATTATTACAAAAGAGTCAAAAAGTTTTAAAAAATTAAAAAGTTTGTAAAGTAAAAAAGTTACAGTAAGCTGAGGCTAATTTATTATTGAAGACAGAAATTTTTAAAAATAAATTTAGTATAGCCTAAGTGTACAGTGTTATAAGTCTACAGTAGTGTACAGTAATGTTCTAGACCTTCACATTCAGTCGCCTCTCACTCACTGACTCACCAGAGCAACTTCCAGTCCCGCAGGCTCCATTCATGGTAAGTGTCCTGTACAGGTGTACCATTTCTTATCTTTTATACTGTATTTTTACTGTACAATTTCTATGTTTAGATTCACAAATACTTACCATTATAATTTCCTCCAGTATTTAGTAGGCTATACCATCTAGGTTTGTGTAAGTATATTCTATGATGTTGGCACAACAACGAAATCACCTAGTGAAAATTTCTCAGAACCTATCCCCATCATTAAGTGATATGTAACCTTATTTTCATATAGTTGTTTTAAATTTCATAGTAAGTGTAAAATACAATATATAATGTTTTGGAACCCATTTTTCCACTTGATATTTTGTTGTTAAAATGCAATAATCTGTGGTGTCACTGTAGTTCATGTATTTCAACTACTGTACAATTGTTTTTGGTGAATAGATTACCACAGTTTATTAATTCAGTTGATGGGCATTTGGATTTTTTCCTGATTGTTGCTCTTACACACAGTGTCAATATAAATATTCTTATATATGTGTGTATATATATATATTTATATATATATCTCCTAATATACATGCAAACATTTCTCTTAGATGTATAACTAAGAATCAAAATTCTGGAACTTTCAAATATATATCTAGGAGTAAAATTATCTGAATTGAAAAAATAATGACCATCTATTTGCCAGTGTTTGCACTGATTTTCACTCTTACTTGCAATATATAAGCCTTGGAGTTCTTGGATCCATATCCTTCTCAACATTTGGTATTGTCAGGCTTTTTAATTTTTGTCAAACAACTGTATACCTTATCTTTGTTTTGATCTGTATGTCTCTGATTACAGCAAAAGATATTTAACACCTTTTCTATGTCCATTGGTTATATGCATTTCTTCTGTGAAATGCCTCTTCATGTCTTTTACCATTTTTCTGCTGTTATTTTTGTTTACATTGGTTTGTAATTCTTTATATATTCTTGATACTAATTCTTGTCAGTATGTGTATTATGAGTATCTTCTGGTTTGTACCTTATCTTTTTCACATCTTTAAGATGCCTATTGATGAATCAAAGTTCTTGATTTTTTTTTTTTTGAGATAAAGTCTCACTCTGTTGCCCTGGCTAGAGTGTAGTGGCATCATCATAGCTCACTGCAACCTCAAACTCCTGGGCTCAATTGATCCTTCTGCCTCAGCCTCCCGAGAAGCTGGGACTACAGGCGTGTGCCACACACCCCGCCAACAGCTAATTTTTTCTATTTTTAGTGGAGATGGGATCTCACTCTTGCTCAGGCTGGTCTTGAACTCCTGACCTCAAGTGATCCTCCATCCTCGGCCTCCCAGAGTGCTAGGATTACAGGTGTGAGCCACTGCGCCCGGCTTAAAGTCCTTGATTTTAATGCAGTCAAATTTATCAATCCTTTATTCTGCAGTTGATGTCTTTGAAAAGAAATCTGTTTCTACCTCAAGGTCTAAAATATATTTACCTTTATTTTCCATTAAGACCTTTAAAGTTTGTTTCTTTTTGGACATTTAATTCTTAGATTCATTAGGAATTGATTTTTAAATTATGATGCAAGGTGATGATCCATTTAATCTTTTTTTGTATAAATAACCATTTTTAATTGAACATTTTATCTTTTCTCTATTGATCTGTTATACACTGAATGTGTTTCCCCATATATGTTGAAGCCTTTGGGAGGTAAGTAGGCTTCTATGAGTCATAAGGGTAGAGCCCCCATGATGGGATTACTGTCCTCACAAAAAGAGGAAGAGACACCAGAGCTTCCTGTCTCTCTACCATGTAAGGATACAGTGAGAAGGCAGCCCTCTACAAGCCAGGAACAGGGCCTCACCAAGAACTGAATCTACGAGCACCTTGATCTTGGACTTGCCAACCTCCAGAACTGTGAGAAATAAATGTCTGTTGTTCAGACTACCCAGTCTATGGTATTTTGTTACAGCAGTCTGAGCAGAATAAGACAATTTGACTTGCCATGTCTGTAATAATCAAATGCTTCATATATATGTAAGTGTATTTTTGAGCTCTCTAATCTATTTCGTTTGTCAAATTTTCTGTCTGTGCACCCGTACCAGACTGTCTTGAATAATACAGCTTCATCAGTAGTCTTTCCTTCCTTCCTTCCTTTTTGAGACAGTGGCACAATCACAGCTCACTGCAACCTCAAACTCCTGGGTTCGGGTGATCCTCCTGCCTCAGCCTCCTAAGCAGGTGGGACTACAGGCATGTGCCACCACACCTGGCTAATTTTTCTATTTTTTTTTTTTATTTTGTAGAGATAGGGTCTTGTTCTTGCTCAAGCTTGTCTCGAACTCCTGGCCTCAAGCCATCCTCCCGCCTCGGCTTCCCTAAGTGATGGAATTACAGGTGTGAGCCACTGTACCTGGCCCCCTGCTCTTTATTTTTTTACACATTTTGCAGCTGTTAAGGACATTTCATTCTTTCATATGAATTTTAAAGTAATGTTACAATAATTTTTTGATGTTTAAGGTAACGTTGTCCTGGGGGAGAAGGGAATTGATAACTTTAAAATGTTGTACTTTCCAATTCATGAACATTATATATTTCCCCATTTATTTAAGTCATCTTAGTGTCTCATTATAAAGTCATATAATTTCCTCATAGAAATCTTGTACTTTATTAGTTAGAATTATTCCTAGCCACTTGATTTTTTTATGGTTGTAAATTGTATCTTTATTTAAAATGCCAATCTCTGTTGATTTTATATTGATTTTTCAAATTCAGCAACCTTACTAAACCTTCTTTTTTATTTTATCTGTAGGTACTTGTAGATTTTCTGTGTACTGTTTAATAGTATCTTCAAGAAATAACACCTTTTTCTTTCTTTCCAATCTATATATCTTGTATTTATTTCTTTGCTTTTCCATGCTGGCCAAACTTCCAGTACAATTTTTACTCTGTTTCATCCCATTCCCTATATATAGGCTCTTTGCTGCTATACATTTTCAAATGCCACATGACACTATTTTTGTTGTGTTACTTAGTTACTGCTTGCTTAAATTTGTCCATATACTTTTACCACTCTACTTGTTTTTTTAAAAAAATTTTTATTTACTTATTTATTTTCAGCATATTACAGGGGTACAGATGTTTAGGTTACATATATTGCCTTTGCCCCATCTGAGTCAGAGCTTCAAGCGTGTCCATCCCCCAGATGATGCGTTATGCACCCATTAGGTGTGAATATACCCATCACCCTCCCCCCCACCTGCCCAACACCTGATGAATGTTACTACTGTATGTACACTTAAGTGTTGGTCAGTTAAGTCAGTTAATACCAATTTGATGGTGAGTACATATAGTGCTTGTTTTTCCATTCTTGTGATACCTCACTTAGTAGAATGAGCTCCAGCTCTATCCAGTGTAACACAAGAGGTGCTAGATCAGCATTGTTTTTTGTGGCTGAGTAGAACTCCATGGTATACATATACCATATTTTGTTAATCCACTCATGTATTGATAGGCACATGGGTTGTTTCCACATCTTTGCAATTGTGAATTGTGCTGCTATAAAAATTCTAGTGAAGATGTCTTTTTTTATATAATGTCTTTTATTCCTTTTATTCTCTTTTATCTCAGCACTGCAAGTATTTAGGAACACAGATTTTAGGTCCTCAGTGCTTGATTTCAGATCATGGCTCTGCCTCTTACTAGGTGTGTGACCTTAGACAAGTTTCCTAACTCTGTGTATCAGTTTATTCACCAGTAAATGAAGATTATTACTTCATAGAGTTGTGTGAGGATTAAATGAGTTAATATATGCACAGTATATAATGCAGTACCTGGTACTTAATAAACGGTGTACATGTTGGCTTTTATTGTTATCTCAGAATTTCCATCTGTGGTCATTTGCATTTTACCTGGAATAAATTCTTTAGAATTTCCTTTAGTGTGTCTGCTAGTGACAAATACTCTTCATTTTTGTCTTAAATTGTCTTTATTTCACTTTCATTCTTTTAAATTAAATTAATTTTTTAAAGTTTTTCATTTTCTTTATTACTAGTGAGGGTGATTGTTTTTCAGGGAGTTGTCTGGCTGTATATGGTTCCATTTTTAAAAATGAGTCATATATACTGCATCTGAGGAGAGTTAGATGGGGGAGGAGTCACGGGGGAAAATTTATTTTTTATCCCCATCTCCCTCTGGTCATATTTCAGAGCACAGGCATTAACTACCTCACACTTCCGAACTGCGTAAGGGTGGGTATTGAGCAGGGTTTTATGGATCCTGTTAAATTTGTTTCAACAGGAAAGCCTCTGGATGAGAGCCAAATGACCTAGTTATGTAACATAGCTATGAGGCAAAAGTACTGTCAGGCTGCACCTGTGTGAAGTCATTTAGTGCCCACATGAGGCTGGCTGCCACTAGCCACATCCGGAACACAAGGTAGGCAAGGCTGAGAGTATCTGAAACAGAGCATAAGAAGTATCAGATATAGTCCTCCCATTGCACCTTTAAGGGCCTGCTCATATTCCAATATATCCAGCTTCCATATTATGCATATTCCATATTGCAATATGGGGCCTCTATTTGTGTGTGTGTGTGTGTGTGTGTGTGTGTGTGTGTGTGTATGAGAGAGAGAAAGAGAGAAAGAGAAAAATGTCCTTGTTTCTTATTTTACAAAACAGGAATAAGCCTAATCCATGAAAGATTTTCCTTTAAGGTGTAGTCAAGTACAATTTCTGAAAAGACTTAAGGTAAGAGGGTTAGTGAAACAAGCTATAGTTATTGATCTATCAGCTGAAACTGAGGCCATAATCAATATTCATCATCTCCCTGCTCCACCATCCACTCCAAACTTCTAAATGTTGCCTGGTGTGGTGTTCTTGCTTGATGGAGAGACAAAACATTTATTCTTGAGGGGTTTAAGCCCTTAGTTGCCTTGTCCTTAGACTATGGTTGCTGGCAGTTGCCCATTTACCATTGACACTGGCAGTGAAAACACCAAGAAATAACTTAATGAACCTCCTGAGTTCCAGACATATCCCTCCTTGTACTGGTTGTGTCACAGCAACCAGAGCTTTTAATGATAATCAGAGTCAATTACCACTATCATCATAGTAGCTTCTTTCTTTGCTTGTTTGCCCACTGGTATGAGCTGCTCAACATGATTAGGTGGTAGCCAGGTTCAAATTCAACTGATATGCAGCAGAGCCTAAAGATTTCATGGGTAGGGAGCAAAAATGCTACAATCATATTGCTGAAGCATTGGTGGGAGGAGTTAATCCTATTCCACCACTGATTCATGGACCCATGTGTTCTAGCTACTTGGGACAGAATTTTTTATTCAGCTCACACACTACATTTTAGAGGACAGCACCTCAAACTTTTAGGTTAATGTCTGAAGCTAGTGGATCTCTTGGTCATGTATCCATTGTTCTATCTATCTATCTAATTTGCCACAAATGGATCCCTCAGTCTAAGGCAGTGTTTTGTAGGATACCATGTTGATGTATGAGACATTATGTAAACTTTTAAATGATATTGCTGTCAGAGGGATTGTGAAGAGAGGAAGAAAATCACTTTCTAGAGTAGAAATCAATACCGGTAAGGATGATTTACTGACTTCCTCAGAGTGGGAGGGGTCTGATAAAATTAACCTATGATTAAATGGCAGACTGGTTTCCTCAAGGAAAGATACTGAGGACTCAGCTTTCTTTTGCTAACATTCAGAAGTGGAAATAGATCAGTTGTGGTGAGAGGAAGCCCATGCTGCTGTACCCACGCAAAGCCTCCATCTCCACCCTCACTGTCTCTCTGCCTATGGACTCATTACCCATAGGGATGGCTGAGGGGAGAGGCTGAGTGCTATTTAGAGGATAGATCATCCACATGACCTGACTGTTGAAGATCTCTCCTGTGGCAGACATCTCTTGTGAGCATTAATGTGAGATGCAAAGATTTTTGTACTTTTTTTTTTTTGCCCACTTCCTAGTCCTTTCATATACTTCTTCTCTAGTTTTTTTTTTTTGTCTCTAAAATAATAATTATTTTCCCTCCAGGTGCTAGTCCAACAGGTCAGGGTGCAAATAAACAGGTTTGGCATCAGAAAGATTCCAAAGACTCCCCTCACTCCTAGGTTTGGTGATTTTCTAGGATTTATGGGACTTAGCATGTCGTCATACTCATGGCTTCAATTTATTACAGCAAAAAGATACAAGGCAAATTCCACAAAGGAAAAGGTGCATGAGATAAAGTCGGGAAGAAACCAAGTATAAAATTCCAAGAGTTCTCTCCCTTTGGAGTCACACAGGATGTGCTTAATTCCTCCAGCATCAAAACATGTGTAAAGTGCCGTCTACCAGGGAAGTTTTTGTGAGCCTAGGAATGTAGGGTTTTTATGGGGGATGGTCATATGGGCATCCTCTGCTAGCACGTAGCAAAATCTCAGACTTCCAGAAGGAAAGTAGATGTTTAGCATAACCCACATTGTTTGTGTATACAGTTTAGGCACAGTAAACCATTTTTATCAGTTATGAAATCATGGGAACACTCTCAAAATGCAAGTCCCAAATGCCAGCCTAGGTTCAACCATGCAAGTAGACCTTTCTAAGGAGAGCAGTCTCAGGCCTGTTATGTTAGTTTTTTTCTACACAGTCCATACCCTGGGTCTTGGCCAAGGTATCTTTACAACAAGATTATTATCAGTATGATGTCACATAGCAAGGTGAGACCAACCTGCAGTATTGGCATCAGTTTTGCCCTCAGTTTGGTCTTAGATTTGACCAATTAAAACAAATCATATTAACCATAAAGGTCTATATTAGAGAGCCAGGTATCTTCCTCTTTAAGTTTTTATATTAACCTTTTTTTAAACCTAGCCTGAGGCATCAACTCGGGCACAGCGCAACTCTGGCCAGTAATTTAAAGCTGACCTGAATACCTTGCAGGAATGAGACCGTGTCATGATTGTCAGAATACCTTTGTAAGAAATACAAGCTCAGAAGGGACACATAGTACCCCTGGAAACAAAGAGTTTTCCGTTCATAGGTCACCCAAAGCGGACTTTCATTAGTCAGGCAGTAAGGTTAAGAAGGCCTCTAATGTGGCCTCCCACTGTGGGGCCTCCCACTCTAGAATTCTTGGTTCAGTCCAAATAACTCAGGTCAGTCCTTGGTTTTGGGAGGACTTCCTGAGGCAGTCAGTTCCAAACTGTATCATGATATCAGTTTATGCATCTCATGAGTGTGGGCAACATGTGGAAGTGTTCCTCTATTGTTTCATAGTCCGCACTCATAGTCCTCTGTGATCATAGGCTCAGCAGTCCATGTGAATTCAGAGTGCTCACAGCAGCTTGAAAAGGCAGTATGGAGAATTTTCCTTCAAATAAGGGAAAAAGCTTCCAGGAACAGTTCTGAAAAAGAAAGATCATTAATGCTCTACCATGTCCCTGAGCCTCCCCAGGTGCTGGGTGTGTTTTCTCCATTATTACAAAATCAGTATGTACCATTGAACAACCATAACTTTACTTTTTTTAAATCATCCTCTGCTCTCATCCAGGTCTTTCATCCGGAAGGGTTGTATGCAAGAGGGGAAAAAACCATTTTCATAGGAAAACATTTTTATACAATTTAAACAAAAAAACACATCGTGTTAAGGAATTGATCATAATGATATCCTGAATTTTCAAAGACTTTTTAGAAAGAGTTTACACAGCCTCCAATCCCTTTAGTCACAATCATTTATCCAATGACAAGCCTAACAGCCTAGGAAAGAGCAATTCCTTTTTGGGGACAGCTGCATTTAAGAATCAAATTGCCTTAATAAGGTGTGTGTACCAGGAAAAAGGTGAGGGAAATAGATTCAGGCTATAAGTCAACTGTTGCAAATTGCAACCAATCCAGAAATCTAAACACAACAAGTCTACAGCAGTGGAACATTCTCCAAAGGAGGGAGTTGCAGAGTATGATCTGTCAGGAGTGGGTAGAGGAGTCACAGTCACTGTGATATGCCCTCCCCCAATTTGCAGTTAGGAATGCAACCCGTCTCTGTATATCCCTCTATATCATATTTCTGTATATCTATATTTCAAGGTCAGAAATTTAGAGCCAATCAGCTCCTCGATTTTAGATGGCTCCATCAGGGAATAAGCCTTTTCTCTTATGTATCTGTAAGTGACCAGATGATCCAGCCAGTAACCATGATGTTTTCATTGTTTAAGTCTCCATGAAGGGGTATCCTAAATCTGTAACAGTTGCATAGTCTGTATTCCCTTTATTGGATCTGCGTCTGCTTTCGGTTTAGCACAGCTCATTCCTTAAATGTTCTATAGAAAATAGTTAGATTTTAGCTTAGAGTCAGGTCCAGACATTTAGGATCTGTGAATTCAGGATTCCAAAAAAATCAGTGATAAGGGATGGCAAGTACACTCTCAAAATCCAAGTTCCCAGATGCCAGCTGAGGGCTAACGTTGCAAGCAGAGCTTTCTAAGGATAGCAGTATTAGGCCTGCTATGTTGACTTTTCTGCACTGGGGTTTTCTAGCTATTAAGTATTTCTATCCCAATTATACTGTCAGAGACCTGGGAAATAACCAAATGGTATGTCCATGAACAATTTGGACCCACTCTGAGATGGATTTGGGCTTAAATTTTGTTCATCTCTTGATCTTTATAAGCCTCCACTCTCACCAGAGGACCATGATGATGTTTTAGGTCATCTCGGATCAGAGGCATCTCAGGAACATATATTTAACCTTCCTTGAAGATCTCTGTAGGAAAGGATATAAGGAACATTAAGACTCTGTAGTTGCAGTGGCATTTCCCTTCCTCAAAGGGAGTCAGCTTCCCCTTCAAACAAGGGGCTCTGGTGCTGTGAACTTACTTTTATCTAAAGACAGGGTAAGGGACTGTGCTATAATTTGGATGTTTGTCCCTTCAAAATCTCATGTTGAAATTTGATTCCCAATGATGGAGGTGGGGCCTAATGAGAGGTGTTTGGGTCATGGGGGAAGATCCATAATTAATAGATTAATGCCTTCTCACTCTATTAGTTTCTGCAAGAGCTGATTGTTAAAAAGAACTTGGAACCTCCCTGCCTCAGTCTCTTGCTTCCTTTCTTGCCATGTGATCTCTGCACATGCTGTCTCCCCTTTCTCCAGGAGTAAAAAAAGCCTGAGGCCCTCCCCAGAAGCAGATGTCTAGTGCCATGCTTCTTGTACAGCCTCTTGTACAGCCTGCAGGATCATGAGCCAAATAAACCTCTTTTCTTTATAAATTATCCAGCCTCAAGTATTCCTTTATAGCACCACAAAATGGACTAAGGCAGATTGCAATTGTCCATTATGATAGCTGTTCACCAGCTCTCAAATATTTTATTAAACAAGTCAAGAAACATTCTGTTTGTCTATATTTCTCCCAGGAACATCATTGTGATTTTAGGCATGGCCACAGATTCCTGCATGTCAAGATATCTTGTCTGCCATGCTGAACTTGTTGCCTGTAACAGTAATTAAATCTACTTTGCTGCTTAGTGTTATGTGTAGCCATCTGGTATCCATTGTTCTTGATTCTCTTCATCTTCATTCATACCAAGGAGCCCAGTTTCTTGACAGCATCACATACTACAAACCACAGCCTACAGAGGATAGCCACTCACTGGGTTTTGCAAAGATGTCGTCCAGTATTTCCTTCACTAGTGAATTCTTTACTAGTGAGGAGCATATCTTCTGGGCCCTCTTAGGGAACACAGTTGTTAGGTTCTTAGGTTTTACACAGTAAACCTATCCTAGCCTTCTGAACATTCTGATACTCTACTCTATACTATGCCCAAGGATAGTTCATCATCTCTACCACATAGGCTATTAATTGTGTTTACTTTTCAAAAAGCTATTGGTCTTTGTAGCCAGAGTGTTAGGATATACTTAGGTATCCTTGCCAAAAGCTTAAATACCAAGTCATGAGTAAGTTCTCCATGTCATTTAATTCTATTAATACCATATCTAGCTTTGTATTTTGTATCCTGGTCCAATACCTCCCAAATCCATTCTCACATGTTTTTCTGATTGCTATTGGTACATATTAGTTAGGTTGCAATTATTTCAATGTGTAAGTTATCTCCCCTGAAACACAGAGTGTTCCTTTCCACTAGTTATAGACTGGAGGAATGAGTATTAGAGGGTACAGATGTTGGGAAACAGAGTGTTATTTTGTGAGTCACTTTCCTCATGAGGTTGTTGTGTGATTTCCAGGAAAGGGGATACTGATTTCCTTGTGCTTATCTTGGCCTGGAAGACTCAGGAGGCTCAGGAGATTTAAGATTCTCACATTCATTTACCTAGGTACACTTGACCTTTGAACAATACAGGTGTGAACTGCATGGGTCCACTTATATGGAGATTTTCTTCCACCTCTACCACCGTTGACGCAGCAAGACCAACCCCTCCTCTTCATCTTCCTCCTCAGCCTACTCAACCTGAAGATGAGGACGAAGATTTTCATGATAATCCACTTCCACTTAATGAATTGTAAATGTCTTTTCTCTTCCTTTTGATTTTCTTCATAACATTTTCTTTTGTCTGGCTTACTTTATTGTAAGAATACAGTATATAATACACAGAATATACAAAATATATGTTAATTGACTGTATGTTATCAGTAAGGCTTCCAGTCAACAGTAGGCTATTATTAATAGTAGTTAAGCTTTGGAGGAGTCAAAAGTCATGCAGAGATTTTTGACTGCATGGGCAGTTGGTGCCCCTAACCCTTGCATTATTCAAGGGTCAACTGTCTTCTGAATTGGGCCCTGACTTTGACATAGGACACCTATAGGGACTGTGCATTTATTCTTTTTTGCTGTTATGTCACATTTTCTATTAGACTCTAGGCCTAATTTTCAAGTCTGTCTTGCAGCTTCAATCAAATCTTAGAAATGTGTAGAAAGATTAATATATTATGACCAATTTGGGTCTATTCCAGAATTTTGAAATTGGTTTATTATTTACAAAATCAATTACTGTAATTTACATTATCAGAATAAAGGAGAAAAATCATACAGTAATCTTAATAGATGCAGAAAAAGCATTTGATGAAATTCAACATCCATTTGTGATAAAAACTAGCATTAGAAAGAAAATTCTTTAGTCTTCTAAAAGGCAACTACGAATAAATTAGAGTAAATATCACAGTAAAATGTTGAGAGCTTTCTCTATGATATCAAGAACTTGGCAAGGATATTTGCCATCAACACTTCTATTCAACTTTGTACTGGAGGTCCTACCTAGTGCAGTAGGGCAGAAAACTATACAAGATTTTTGAGAAAAATTAAGAACCTAAATAAATGGAGGTATATATCGTATTTCCAAATTGGAAGACTCAGTATTATAAGATTATAATGTCTCTCAGGACTTGGAATGGGGTTGCATTTATGTATCAATTCTCTCCAAACTGATCTATTTAAACTGATATATGAAAATCATTTTGGAGAGAATTGATATATATATTCAATCCCATTCAAAGTCCTGATTTCATTTTTAGAACTTGACAAGATGATTCTAAAATTAATATGGAAATGTAGAAATGCAGGAATAGCAAAGACACTCACGGCAGCATTATTCATAATAGCTAAAGAACTGGCAACAATCCTCATGTACTTTAATT
>CAUYSK010072046.1:0-41459 GCA_963575035.1 Avahi laniger | reverse complement strand
TATCTCCAGTGAGAATGGCCTTTATCAAAAAGTCCCAAAACAACAAATGTTGGGTTGGATGCAGAGAGATAGGAACACTCATATATTGTTGGTGGGACTGCAAACTAGTGCAGCCTCTGTGGAAAGCAATATGGAGATACCTCAAAGAGATACAAGTAGATCTACCATTTGATCCAGCAATCCCATTACTGGGCATCTACCTAAAAGAACAAAAGACATTCTATAAAAAAGACATCTGCACTCGAATATTTATAGCAGCACAATTCACAATTGCAAAGATGTAGAAACAATTCAAGTGCCCATCAATACTTGAATGAATTAATAAAATGTGGTATATGTATACCATGGAGTACTATTCAGCTATAAGAAACAATGGAGATATAGCACCTCTTGTATTTTCCTGGATAGAGCTGGAACCCATTCTACTAAGTGAAGTATCCCAAGAATGAAAACATAAGCACCACGTGTACTCACCAGCAAATTGGTTTCACTGATCAACGCCTAAGTGCACATATAAGAATAACATATATTGGGTGTCGGACAGGTGGGAGGGGGGAAGAGGGGATGGGTATATGCATACATAATGAGTGCGATGTGCACCATCTGGAGGATGGACACGCTTGAAGCTCAGACTTGGGTGGGGCAAGGGCAATGTAACCTAAACATTTGCACCCCCATAATATGCAGAAATAAAAAAAAGAGGAGGGCGAAAATAGACCCTTCACAGCTCCCTTTTCTCAACCAAAAATTAGGCCAAAATCAAGAAAAATAATGAATTTTGGGTTTTAAATTTCATTACTTTTAAAAATCATTACTCTCTCTTCTTGGAGAATATTTTATCATAGAATAATATATTAATAATTGTTATTTTAGGCAAAGATTATATTTACCATAAGTTTTCTTTACTATCCCCTGGCTAATATCCTCCTATATGTTATTGAAAGAAAGCAGTTACTATACACATATGAAAAATCACATTTGTGAAATATTTATGTCTCCTGCATATTGGGAGGAGATATTTAGTTTAATTATAAAGATCGATTTCATAAATCAAATGCAATTTCCTAAGGGCATTTTAGTAACAGATAAATATTAGATTATGGTGGGTTTAATATTTCCTTGCCGCAACACATTTATCTAAATCCTGTTCAAGCTATCTCTTTGTTTATTTGTAATTCTCAAGATGTCTTCCCTGTCCTCACAGAAGTCTGGCTTTTACCTTCACTGAAACTGCCCTTGTTAAAGCACTTGCCTTTCCAAGGCAAACTTTGAAGGACTGTTTTCAGTTAGACCCATTTACTTGACTCACTTGACAGTCCTGACAGCTCCTTCCTTAAAATTTTCTTCAACTCCTGAGACAACCTGTTCTCCTGCTTCACATCTCCTTGACTCCTACTCTGTTTTCCTCTGTATTAATATTTTACTTCTCAGCTCCTCCCTCAAATCTTGATTTTTCTCAGAAGAGATTGGCATTTGTCATTTTTGCCTGCCCATTCCTCCGTGCCCTTTTCTTTGTAACAATTCCACCCCAACTCTCAGTGCATGTATGTGCTTCAGATGGGCTGGCTTGAGCAGAGGGCAGGTGACCCAAGATGGGACCACCGGAGTGTTGAATGCCCGTAGCTGTAGCAATCGATCATTCATGGATGGACAGATGACCCATGGCAGTGAAGGTTAAAAATGATTAGGTTATTTTTATGAACTGTGGGTTTCTAAGCCTGGAAAGATCTGCTGTTTGTTACCAGGAGGAAAGAGTAACCTTCAAAACAGCCAGCAAAGGGAAAAGTCCCACTTACCCACTGAGACATGGAGAGAATCAGTTTCTTGAGGCCAATAAAAGTAGCCCTTGGATCCAACTGTGCCTAAAAGCTGTGCTAGGGCTTCCACTTACCAATAGTTTCTTTCCTTCCCTCCTTCTCTCCCTCCTTCCCTCTCCCTCACTTGCTCTTTCTTTCTTTTGCTTTAGTCTCAAAAATCAAAATAGTCTAACAAATATACCTAGGTTCTACCCTTCACCGTTTACTTCTCAAATTCTATTTCATTTATTTAAATATTCTCCTTAATTCTTAAATTACTGCCTAATATTTGTTACTCAATTTTTCGAATCCATACCTCCCCTATGAGTATATTTCTATCAGAAATCTCTAGCTGAATCTCCCACAAGTCTCTCAAATGCAATATATCCCAAACTAATATTAATTTCCTTTTGTCTTTCCAACGCGCTCATCTTCTAGTCTCTGTTTTCACTGGTGGTCCTGTCAACCCTATTTCCCAGCCAAAAATACTATTTTAAGCATTCGAATTCCGAACCAGTGCATTTCTTTCTAGTATGGATTCGGATAGAACAAATCTAATTAGCATTCAAAAATGCATTAATAACCACATAAATAAGTTAATCAATTTTAATAAACTTCAAAGTTTATTAATTACACTAATATTTATTCTCCTGTACAATTTTGAAATCTTGGTTTTAAGAGCTTTTCATGTGCTACATCATTTAAATTGCACAAAATTCCCATAGGGTATGCAACATTTGTTAGAAACTATTTGAGCTCAACTAGAAAGCTTACTATCCCTTCGCCAGAAACTATTTGATTATTCCATAGTGTCTCCTGTGATTCATACAAACCAAATACCAAATTGGTCTCAGGTGTGTCAGACCAACTACTGTTCTACTCTTAATGTACAGTCATTTTTGTCTTCTTTGGTCTTCACTGTATTATCTTTAATATTTTGTTACAATTTTAATTGTTCTAAGTTTTCTATTGATGATATTTTATGCTGGCTGCTAACAAAACTTCAATCCTCTCAATCATTTATTACTTTTTGGATTAATTCTTGGTGGATAGGCATTCTAATAGAAATTGAATACCATGCACAGACATCATATCATTGTCCTTTGGAAAATCTGAGTATCTGGTCCTCTAACACTTATTTTCAATTATTTCATAGTCTTGGATGTTCTCCTCTTTTTCTCTCTGCAGCCTATATTCCTGCCTTTAATCATAAATCATACAATAATCCCATCCTGCCTGTTATATTTCAGTCAAAGATGACTAGTGCCTATGTATATTATCAGCAGCAGAATAATCTGGTCTTTTTCCTTTTCATAAGGTAAAACTTAATAAATTACAAGCAAATAACAAAAATGCAACTTCTATGGGTTACAGTGATGATGTTTTCAATAAAAATTCATGTTTTCCCCTATAAATTTGGGATGAATAAATTATTCATAGTAAGATATTAAAGAAACATATGGGAGAATTGACAGAACTGCATTTGTGAAATACATTTTTTTCAGAAAAAGGAGATTAAATCATAGGTTATTCTGTTCATAAAGAGAAATGCTTAATATTTGCATAGCAAATTATAAAAATGAGGCAGAGAAAGTCAAATAGCTAGAGATTTGTATAAAAGAGCTTGGAAACCTGTTATATACCTAATATTAGTAAGTCATATATTTCTGAAATTTTGACTTTTGTAAACTTTGTTATTGTAAAAAACGAAGAGACAAGTAGATCAAATGCAACCTTACTGTCCTAAAAATAAAAGTATTTGTCCATATAAGCACCACTAGGTCCAGACAAAGAGCATTGTTTCTCTCTAGAATCCCTCCTACGTCCCTTTCCAACCTCGCATCTCTTCACTCTGAGGATGCTATCTTAAGTTACATAGTCATCATTCCCTTGTCCTTTTTTTTAACCATTTAGGTAGATTTGCATCTCAAAGAATGAAGTTTAGATTTGCTTATTTTTGAAATGTAAAAAAATAAATCACATTACATTTATTTTTCTGTCTTGCTTCTTCAGCTCAGCTTACATTTGTAAGTTACAGTTATACTCGAGTGTGTTATAAATTATTTTTATTCTCCTCTAATCTTATAATGTCAATACCACAATTGACATATGAATTCTACTGGTGATGAGCATTTGGGCTCTTTTTCCTAATTTCAAACTATTGACAGTACTTTTATGAATATTTCTGTGTATGTATTTGGGTGTACATGAACATAAATTACCCTGGGGCATCTAGGTAGGCTAGGTCATAGAGTATGTCTACCCACATGTTACATGGATTAAGGACAAAGTGTTTTCCAAAGGGGTTATATCATGGCATTATATAATTTAAAAATAAATATTTATATTTGCTTCATAAATAAAACTACTGTAAGTTTGGAAAAAATATTTAAACATACAGACTATGATTTCTCTGCAGATGCTTTACTATTTAGTCAATCTAACCTCGAGGAATGATGGATAGTTCTCGCGAAGAACTACGGTTGACCTATAATTGGACATGACTTTAATATCACAATAAATTAGTAAAAATCTGATGGTGTCATTCTTATATCCTTGAGAAGTATTTTTACTTGAAATCTTCTAAAAAAAATGCAATGAATTATTTAGAGCATTTAAAAATCTTTGTGGAATTTCCAAATGAGTTTAAATAAATAATCAATATTCTCAGAATAATTAACATGATCAGTTCTATATGATTTCTGATCATTTGAAGTTTGGCAATTTAAGTATAATTTACAATGCTCCAGATACTTATAGTTTTGATATAATTTGATGGTCATTTTTATTTTAAAATAAAATTCCTTCATCTTCCAGTGAACTGTCAAAGTTGAAGTCAAGGATGTGTTTTAAGATGGATTGGATCAAAAGTTTTCAGTTTTACATCTGCTTAATATTTTTATCTAAGTAAAATATAATATTTAACAAATTAGCCTGTTAAAATTCTTTATGGCTGGATAGCAGATTTAATTTAGTATAATAATTTAATCATTTTTTATATGTCTGTGTATATGTGCATTGAAAGAATGAAATCACTATTCAAAATTTCAAGTTTACTTTTATGAAAGGAGTATAGATTATTCTCTTGAACAATTTCTAATCTTCTTTAATCAATTGATTCTACTTACCATATGTTATGGAATTATCACCTATATTTCTCATTTGTATGAAATGTATGTCAGATTACTGTGCATAGTGTGCCAGATGTATTTTATTATATAGAACTAATGATAGTGAGAAATAGGAAGCTTTAAATGCTCCCTCCTGTCTAGACAACATTTGAATCGTGGGCACTTGTGGTGGCACCATGTCACTATCTTGTCAGTAGGAACAAATGTTTGATACCAACTGTCACTTCATTGGAAAATAATATCCTTTTTAAGAAAATTAAATATAAAAACTTGCTGGAATTTTTAGGGAAAAAAATCTCCCATTACATATCAACCAATTATTAGAATGACTCCAAATCTCTTAAAATTGTTGTGGTTTTTGTCCTACATGGTTATCTACTTCCTAAAAATCTTTCTTCTCTTATGTGTGATAACTCCCCAAGAATGTCTTTAGAGGCCGGGCGCGGTGGCTCACGCCTGTAATCCTAGCACTCTGGGAGGCCGAGGTGGGCAGATTGTTTGAGCTCAGAAGTTCGAGACCAGCCTGAGCAAGAGTGAGACCTCATCTCTACCAAAAATAGAAATTAATTGGACAGCTAAAAATATATAGAAAAAATTAGCCAGGCATGGTGGCACATGCCTGTAGTCACAGCTACTTGGGAGGCTGAGGCAGTAGGATTGCTTGAGTCCAGGAGTGTGAGGTTGCTGTGAGCTAGGCTGATGCCACGGCACTCACTCTAGCCAAGGCAACAAAGTGAGACTCTGTCTCAAAAAAAAAAAAAAAAAAGAATAAAAAGAATGTCTTTAGTCTTTTTCCTTTTTTTAATATGTACTCTTTCCCAAGTGTTTATTTCTCTATCTTCAATTATTATAGTTACAGGAATAATTGAAATTTTTATATAATTAGCTCCTTTCTGAGTACCATGTTTGCCTTTTTTGACTTCTTGCTGTATATTCTACCAACCTCTTAAAATCAGCATGTTAGATCAGACTAGAACTTCTGGTTAGACAAACAACAAAGGCTTTCCTGTTTTATGCAACTGAACTCCAGACAAAATATATGAAATAATTTTGCTTCTAACATTAGACAACAGGCAGCACAGGACTATGATCCTTGAAATAACTAAAACAAAAAAGATAAGCTAGTTAATTATACCAATTAACTGCAGAGAGGAAGTTTTTAGGCCAGAAAAGGGAGAATTACCCTAAACAGAAGCCAGCCATTTTATTAACTTGAGGAAATAAAGATCAAATTTTAGAGGGATTCAAGAAACTAGATTCTGCAGGGCAGAATGAGAGAGAGGAGTAAAGTTGCAAAGACAGACAATTCTACAGGGGAGGCCACCAAGTCCCTAGCTGAGTACTGCTCTGCGCATTCTTAACAGAAAAATACCAGAGCCAGTCAAAGAAGCATAGGAAAGAAGTGAGGTAGAAGAATTCCTGGAGCTCTCTCTGGGCTGGGACTAATTCTTGTTTCTACCTGTCACAGTGGAAAGACCTCGTAATACAAGACTTAGACTTCAGTCTAAGACTTGACTTCAGTCAGAATCCTCAGAAGGGTATCTCCTTAGTTTGAAAGCTAAATTACCCTTAGTATAAAGATTTCTCAGGACCCGAGAAAGCTTAAAAAAAAAAAAAAGAGTGAAAAAAATTGACAGAACATCAATTTATGTGCTTACACTGCTAGAAAAGGAAGGGCACGGGAAAAAAATAAAATATGTGAAGAAATATAGTCAGATTTTTTGCAGGTTATGGAAATGCATAAATACACAGATAAAAGAATAAAAAGAACCCCTAGAAGAATAAAAATAAAGAAATCACTCTAAGAAGTATCATAATGGAACTACGGAAGGTCAGTGATAAATAATTAAAAACAAAAAAATCTAAAAAAGAGAAAATATTGAAAAAGAAATAAAAAAGAAACACTGCATACAGATGAACAAAAAGAAAGAAAGAAAGGAGACTTCTCATCAGAAATCAGTCAAACCAGAAAGCAATGGAAAGACATTTTTACAGTAACGTAGGAAAAAAATATGTCATTGTAGAAATTTTTTCCCATTGAAAATATAAAATTTATAGAAGAAAAATATTTGCTGAAAGTCTGTGTGATCTTGGATTCAGTTATTTCTTAGATTGGACATACAAAGCTTAAACAACAAAAAAAATAAACTGGGCTTATCAAGAAAAGAACAAAAGAAAAAAACTTTTAGTTTTCAAAAGACACTAGTACCAAAATAAGTCTAAGACTGAAATCATTTGCAATACATATATGGAATAAAGGCCATATCTAGAACATAAAAAGAATCTTACAACACATTAATATAAACCCAAGTAAGCCAATTAAAAACAGTTTTAAAAATTGTGTTATTTGTACCAATGAAGTTATATGAATGGAAAATAAATGCATGAAAAGATGCTGCACATTAGTCATTAGCTAAATACAAACGAAAAGCACAACTACGTTCCCCAACCTCTGGGCTGCAGCTCGGTACTGGTCCGTGGCCTCTTAGGAGCCGGGCCGGGCAACACCGCCTGAGATGTGCCTTTCTCTCCCCTTCCACCTCCCCTCGCCCATGGAAAAATTGTCTTCCATGGAACAACTCCCCTTCCCCTCAATGCCTGTGAAACTTAGGAACAAGGCTGAGGAGAACCACAAGCCAGCCAGCGAGGCCACTTCCCATCGCTGGCATCACCCTCTGAGCTCCGCCTCCCAGCCCTCCCCCACCTGTATGGAATATATACAGGAGAGCTAAGAAGCAGCACAAAATGAGTATGATTCAGAGTGGGGATGGGGAAAGAACTCTTTCATGTTTGGACTTAAAAGATCTGAGTTGTATATAAAATCTGAAGAGATTTATATGAGGGTATAAACTATACACTGAGACCATTCAGTTGTCAAATTTCCAAAATATCAAGACCTCGGGCAAGTGAAAGTTGGATTGCTTCAGAGCCTAGAATTAAACACTAACAACTTGTCCTTACTGAACCTAGATCCTAACTGGTGTCCTGCCCAATTCTCTCTGAAATTTGGAACTGGCCTTTCTGCATGCTGGTTTTCAACATGGAATCATGCTTTGCTCAGATCCCCACTCAACTAGAAACACAGCTGTAGTAGTGGGCAAAAGATTCATCTGAGACTGACAAACCAAATTTCCTTGAGAATTCAAGAAAGCTACATGAAAAGGCTTTCCAACTCATTGAAACTTTGGATCTGTGCTGCTGTTCCCCATGAACCTAGGAGAGAATATTACAGTAGATTATGCGGTTCAGATAATTTTGCAGGCTGGTAGAGTTTGAAACCCATAACAGATGGACGATTACTGATTTATCTCAAATAAACCTTCCATTTCAATCCTGCATTCCAGTCTTCCATCCCAGAAGTACACATTAGCACTCTTGATGCAATCATTGAAAAAAGTACTTTTTACTGTCTAATTAGCTGCAAAATAACATGGCATAGTCTAGAGAACTGGCTACTTATGAACTAGTGAAACCTTTCCTGAAATGGTCATTGTGTGATTCATTTAAATATTTTATTTTTACCACATTCTTCCCTTCAGTTGTATAATAACCGTCAAATATCAAAGAACTGGGTGAAAACAATGCTGAAGAACTTCAAAGAGGTGGTCAGCATCCCTGGCTTGGTTTGCTAATATAACTGTTTCCACATGTATATAATAAATAGGCAGCATCTATATGCATTTTGTAAATAAATAGATAGCATTGTTATTAATCATTTATATTTTTCTTTTTCTTGATAGAATGAAGGCTCCTTAAGGAGCGCATATGCCATCTTCATTTCTTTATCCCAAACAGTCCATAGATTTCGAACCTACTGGCAATACATAAATGATTTATTGTGAATGACAGAATTAAAATACTATTTTTAGGTTTCTTAATGGTTCCTAGTGATGACTATAAGGTAGATTTCTAGCTAAACTCTTATTTTCATTTTCAAACAAGATGCTGGCAATCACGCATTCATCGATACCACATTGATATTAGCTTTTTCTCAGAATGATCAAAGGAATGATTTGATAACCTCTTACTGCACTATGGTTTTTCCTATTTTATTTTGATGCTCTGGGTTTTATTTTGTTTTGTCTTGTTTTTGCAGTTTGTTTTAGTTTTTCCCTCCAATTAATATTGCCTATTTTCCAAATGCATTATTCAGGGTTGGTTTCCCCTTGAACAAAATAATAATATATGACATGACCTTCAGATTTTACAAAAACATATGCTTCAAACACTTAATTCCATATAACTTGTCATATGTAATTCATTTTCTTTTGTGTTTTTGCACTTATAAATCTACCTTAATATTAATTATGATATTATCTCAGTCACTAACCATATAAATTCATGAAGACCATACATGAACTCTGAGTAAATGATAGTGGCAATTATCTTAATAATTACACATGTATGCATTTTCTTTTTTTTTTTTTTTTGGTGAGGAAGGAGCACAGAAAAGAAGGAAGAAGGCAAACAGATTCAGAATATTTTTCTTAAAGTTTCTTGAAAAAAATTAACATGCATTTGTCTGTAATTGTCTCTCATATTTTCGATTATATCTTTACTTAAGATGGAACTTGACTCATACTAATGCTCATATAAAATACGTCAAGCTCGTTTTTTTCAAAACTGCGATAAAATTGCTAAATAACCCACAACGTAGCTATAGAGAAAACACAGATGAGACACGCACATGAAATGGCTATAAAATCATAGTTTAAGCCAGAATATTTAAAAATAGAAGCAAAAGGCAGTTTTCTTAGAAATTGCTGATCTCTTCATACATCTTATTGCTGTGTTCATTGTTTTGCCTAGTAAGGAGGATCATTCTGACAGCTACAATTTGTTTGTATTTCTCCATAGAATATGACTAGAAATATTATAGATATTCTTATGATCTGTTTGACATTTTAAGAGTATTATTTATACAATACTGAAAGAATGAGGGCACAGTAGTCACATGTTCTTTATTCACCCAAATTAGTCATCCTCACTTACCCCCATGGCAGCATCAAAGCTATTTCTCATTTGGCTCGTTTAGAGAGGTAAAGTCACTCACTCCTTTACCACCAAGTGCCTAAAACCACAATTGGGAAATAGGAGTATGACAGAAATCAGGTGGTAATATTTATTGACAAAGCGGATAACAGTGTAATAAGATGGTTGTTACTGACACAATAGATGAATTTGTGACTATTACTTATCAGTTAGGAAGAAGTGCTCCATTTTAAATTCAGATTCTAAATAACATTGTAAGACAGTACACTTTATTTACCACCTAAGTTTTGTCCAGGAGCAATACTTTTTAAAGTTCACTGCTGAAGGGGAGAAATGTGATATCCATTACCAGCCTAACGCCAGTTCATAAATAGGGAAAGTTTTGTAAACCTCCCTGCGATCTTTCTGCTTAGACATGCAGGAGCACTTTTAGTTATCTATGTCCTCCTTATCATTTTTACCTTTGCCTTCAGTATATACGATGCTGTTGTCTTTAAGTCTGGCTACAACTCCAGCTCTCTTCTTTACTCAAGGCCTCTAAAGACAGGCATTTATTTATTCGGTAAATATTTGCTGAATGCTCACTGTTGGTGTAGGTACTGAGATACAACTGTCCATATGATGAACAAATTCCCATCCTTATGAACTTAATACAGTAAGGGAAGACAAGTAAATGGTCAAATAAAATGCAAAATATACGTGCCAGCATTTATAAACATGGGAGAATGGGTTTGCCGTTCCTTTCCTTTGAGTAGCCAGTTTATAGTATGTATCCCTCTGAACTGAGACACAAACTGCCCTGTGGACTTCTGCCCAGCCCAGGAATGATTTATTCTGGGGATGTGCTCACAGAGAGATGGAGCTCAAGCATATACTGATTCATTTTTGAAACTTTTATTGAAGATGTAAAAGATTTTACCTTTATTTGCTTTTAGGTAGGAGTTGAATATTTCAGAGGTTATGGATTAAGGAAAATCAAATTTTAAACTACCCAAAAGTGGGACCCTTGATAAAATGCTCTGGAAAGATAGTATAACATGTGATGTAAAATGAAAGGCTGTGAACATATTACCATTTTCAATTTGAATATTACTTGATGGTTTGAAATTAGTATGAAAAAAACAAATACCCAGTGATGAAAACTCAGAATAGCACTGCTGTGCTGCTAAAATACTACCTCCAGAGGGGAGGGAACTTAGAAAACAATATACAAGTATACAAAAACAGATCTGTTTTTAAAAAGCATCATATCTGATAAAAATATTTTTCTTTTCACAATGTATACCGTTTTACTTTTTAGTTATGTGCTTATTATATCTATTAGAGTTTAATGTTGAGAAACATGTCGAATAGAAAAAAAGTGCTATAGGAAAGCATTTTCAAAAGGGATTTCCTTTCTATGTAGTCAAGGACAAAAAGATCGGAATACTTCAGTGCATAGAGAGTTAAATTTTGTGTGTATGCAGGGAAGGGGGTTAGACGTGAGGAGGAATAGTAATGACAAGTCCTCAAATACATTTTCACTTTTCCTCTAAACATTCTTCATTTGAATATGCTTGTTCAACTTGTTCCTAGGAGAAATCTTGTTCCTAGCCAAGAGAGGTAATGTCATATCAATATAAATATTCAGCCATACATAGAAGTTGCTGAGTTGGTAATTAGGAACAAGGATACTGGTTAGATATGCACTATCTCTGTTACTTTCTTCCTAACAGATATCAAGATAATTGCTTTTTGTGCTTCAGTAATGCTCTATGCATAATATTTCACTTGCTGCATTATTTTATAATTACCTATTTCTATATGTATCTCTGCTTGAGGACAGGAACTCTTTTATGTCTTTCCATTCTGAGCACCCACCTTCATGCTTGGCAAAAGATTGGCACACAAATAATGTTTACTCAATAAATATGTTTACTGGCAGGTCAGACTCTACTATGGCTCTTCAAGTTACAATATTCTTTCTTTGAGGACATCCTAAATAGAATTTGCATGTTAAAAGACCAGAATTAATTATTAATTATTTGCCTAAGAAATAGTTAGATGGGATGAATCAAATGGAATCAGTAATATTCATGCTTCTGTCAAAAACCAATCAACCATTTTAAGATTTCAAATTATGATTTGAAATGTGAAAAGAATTGGTAGGTGATTATCAAACCCACTGGGCTGGACAGAGCAATATGTCAGCACCTTTGCCCAGGACCACAGCCTGAAGGTTTTTGAAGGTAAGCAGTGGCTTCATCATTTTGGCATTCTATTTTAGTCTAAGTCTACATCAGAAGCCTGCCAGGGCTCAGTGCTGATAACAAAGCACTATCACTTTTCAAAGTGACAGAGCACAGTGACATATCAACACTAGAACTTAAACGAAAAGCCCCTTCTAATTTAACGGGAAATCTGCTGAACCTGTATTCAGCCCAGCACTCGTTTTCAATTAAAATTTTCTTGTAGGAAGAGAAAAGTGTGGCATATCCTTTTCTTTTTAGAGGCAGTTATAGATTCAAGTGGAAAGGATAATATAGTATAGAGCAGATATGGCCCAGTAACAGCTAAGTAGATATCAGCCCATTTCATCTACTAATTGCAGTTATCTGTGGTCCAGTGAATGTTTTACCTAATGACTCCTGTTGCTGAAAGGGTCCTTCCTCTCAATACCACTGTTCTTCAACAAATGTTATTCTGATACTGTGTGTAAGGCAGTGAAAATGAACACAATGCATCAATTACTGAGGATCTGCTATGTACCAGGTACTGATAGAATGGGAGTGGGGGTTCTTACCTGTGATATTTCATGTAATTCTTACTTAGGTGTACAATATGGATGGGATTATTTTCATTTTTTGTTTTTAAAGAAAAAAAACTTTGAGTCAAGAAATTAACTTCTGTATGGTCATACCCCTAGTAAGTGGTAGAGTTGGAATAAGAATGCACATCTGTGTCCAGTTATTCTTGTCTGTTAGCTACAATAGTGCTATAACTTAAAGCGGGGAACTATGGGTAATATCAACACTGACATTACCAAACATTCTTTTTGTTGCTGTTGTTAAATTTAATGGCACTGTCAACATTGCACTTTTTATAATGGAGTTCCTGAAACATACTTAGCCCGTAGTCTTCTTTTATTACTAAAACCAATTCAGGACACCTCTGCAAACCAAATTTCAAACACAAATGGATGGCTCATCTGACAATCTGTTTCTTTGACAAGTACGTTTCCGTGCTTGTTCTTGTTCCAAGGCATAGTTCCAAAGAATTCCCATTGAACTGACTGCAGAAATATAGTTAAGAGTACTGCTCAGAAAAGACCTGAAGTCATCATCATAAAGCTCTAAGACAGATGTTTCTTTCAAACCTCAGTTCTAAGTATAGCTTTGCTTTTCTTAAATAACTGATATTTAAAAACTATGAATCTCATGGATGCTGTTAATCATATAACTAAACTTTTACCAGTTTCGCTTCAGCCACTAATAATCTCAGGGCCAAGTTTATTAACCATTTTATGACCTTCTGGAATGTTGTTTTTCATATTTACATTTACCTTTAGATTGATTTTAATCATTTCTGATTGTTTCTCTATATCTTTATGTCTTTATCTCATTTATTGTAAATACTTTTGAGAGTGAGATGAGCTATCAATAACTAAACAAAATTTGGACTGCAGTAAGAGAAAGAACGTGGGCCAGACTTCTTGGTATATTTTCTATACCATTAGATAATAATCAAAGCAACTTTTAAAGCATTTCCTCATATTTTTTTCTGGTGGTGTTTCAAATCACTAAACTGCAAGCAACACTGTTTTTTAGATTGCTAGCAGTAAAAGAATAGACTAACCTACTTCAGGGGATAAAAGCCCTCACTACTGTTCATAAAGAATAATTTTAGTCACACACATGAGCACAGCACCACTTAAAATTTTGGAAGGAGTATTTCCCTTTAGGGATAAAACAAGTTTCTGGCAATTTGTCTCTGAGACAACCATTAAGTTCAAAAAGACGAAAGAGAGAGAGAGAGAGAGAGAGAGAGAGAGAGAGAGAGAGAGAGAGAGAGAGAGAGAAAGTAAGTGTATATAAACATAGCTTATAGTCCCCTCTTGATGCTTAGAACACATTCTTCTTGAAGAAAATATTTTAGTGGGTTGGCTCTATATCAAATCTCTGTCTTCTTTAAAATGGCATGAATCAGTCTGCCATTCTTTGATTGATCAAAACTTGGACCGAAGAAGGGCAGCCATATGGCACCCAACTCAGTGATGCTACGCTGCGAACCAGAGAATTTGGAATCAACAGATGCCAAGAAGCAGAATGCATAGTGATGTATGAATTAATGCAGACAGACAGGAATAAAAATATTGATGCATTTCTAAATTGATATTGATATATGTATATCAAAGATCAGTTACAGAATTATTTTCATTTCCCAACACATGTTCTAAAGAAAGATTATAAAAAAGGCTTTTTATTTTTTTGTTTAAAAGCCAACTAGAATTGAATATACATTTAAATTAATATTCTGGGTTTTTTTGTCTCTTGAAACATTGCAATAAAACTGGCAACAGAGGTATCATATGGGTATACACTTCAATCACTCAGCAAATTATTTACTGAATAGTTCCAGGTACTACTACAGGCTCTGATGATAGAGTGGCAAGTAAGCAGCCATGTTACTGTCAGGGAGCTTAGGTTAAAGTATGAGAGATGAAAATAAAATAAACTTGTGTATAAGACAATTTCAGGTAAGTACTATGAAGAAAACAATACAGGGTGATGTGATAAAATAATGGGAGTAGGGAAAGAAGTAGCTACTTAAGACAGGGCATTCAAAAGTGACTTTTTTTTTTTTTTTTTTTTTTGAGACAGAGTCTTACTCTGTTGCCCGGGCTAGAGTGAGTGCCATGGCGTCATCCTAGCTCACAGCAACCTCAAACTCCTGGTCTCAAGCAATCCTTCTGCCTCAGCCTCCCAAGTAGCTGGGACTACAGGCATGCGCCACCATGCCCGGCTAAATTTTTCTATATATTTTTAGTTGTCCAATTAATTTCTTTTTCCATTTTTAGTAGAGACGGGGTCTCGCTCTTGCTCAGGCTGGTTTCGAACTCCTGAGCTCAAACAATCCGCCCTCCTCGGCCTCCCAGAGTGCTGGGATTACAGGCGTAAGCCACCACGCCCAGCCCCAAAGGTGACATTTTTTTTGAGATTCGAGTAGAAAGGAGGAGTTATAATGAGATATGGGGGCAGAATATGTGCTGCAGAATCACCGGCATGTAGGAAAGCCCTTACATGGGAATAAGCTTAGAATGTTGGAATCAGAAGGAAAGCATAGTGAGTGGAAGGGGGTAGGTAGTCGTGGACAAGAAGAAAGACATTTTGACAACATGGGAGGATTCTGTTGCAAAAATTTTTGTCTCTTTGACAAACAAGACTCAATTTATTTAGGCCGTATATTTCTCATAAGTCATGAGCTAACCTTTGGGGTCTTTCTAACTCTAAAATATTCTGGTAAAATAATTCTTCTTGGAGTTCTGGTTATTCATCGATAATTCATTCACATTAACCATTTTAGGCTTTTAGAAATTTGGTCTTTGACTGAAAGGGTTAAATCAGCTATCTGTGTTAGTAATGCACTGCATTTTTAAAGCACTGGATAAAGTGTATTTGTAAAATCAGTTTTCCCAAGGTGCTCACTGCCATTAACTGGGAGTACTATCCATTTTTGGAAACTGCATTAAACTATTTTAGAGTGTTACAATGCTACTTAGTAAATTGCTGCTTTGGTTCAGTGAATAGGAAAAGCATTTCCAGTTTGCTAAACTCTAAGCACATATTGGTGAATATATAAAACCAATCAACATTTAAGAATAGGTTTTTCTAAATTAATGATTTTCAGGTTTTTCATTAAATGTCATGCCATTCTCATATCCATCTTCATTAGTAATATTCCTCAATGAAAAACAGAATTACCGCACAAGGACATTTGAACAATTTTATCCCCTTTGGGGATGAGATTCCTTCTAAGGAAACTTACTCACTTTTTTCACTCTTCCTCAAGAATCATTTTTTTATAGTTATTATACACAAAAAACACACTAAGTTAATAAATTCCTTC
Organism: Avahi laniger; assembly: GCA_963575035.1. Classification (NCBI taxonomy): domain Eukaryota; kingdom Metazoa; phylum Chordata; class Mammalia; order Primates; family Indriidae; genus Avahi; species Avahi laniger. The sequence goes on along the minus strand of CAUYSK010072046.1, from coordinate 25,435 downwards.
TTTTCTACTACTGCATATATAGCTTTGCTTTTTATAACTTTGGCATTTTACTATTCTACCACTTGGCTAGTAAATCCCATTTTGGATTTTGTCAACATGCTGTTGTAACATGATCGGTTGAGATATGTTTTATTCACAGATACATTCATTTAACACACTTTTGTTGTGTAAACACTGAGAGCTGGGCACTGTGCTTGGTGTTAGGGATAGAACTATGAGGTAGAGAGGCATTATTGCTACCTCATGGAGATCGTGGTCTAGCACGTGTGTATATCCTGAGATGCAGGGGGGCTATGGACAGGTTAATAGGCAAGTGCAATATCCAGTGTCTAAGATGGAGAAAGAACTGAGTGAAATAGGAGCACCAGGGAATGCTACCTAGTGCAGGTTTAAATAACCAGAGGCCATTCAGAAGAGACTTATAGACAAAAACAAACGAAAAAAGTAGCAATAAGGTATATAAAGTAGGTCTTGAGAGATTTCCAGATATTGTGTAAAAAATGTGTTATTGGTAAGAAAATAAGCTATATTAGCTTATTTATATTGTATTAGGTCATATTAGCTATATTTATGGGTCTGGTGACAGAAAGCTGAGGTAAAACCTTCTCTATTGGCTTCTGTTTTCTCTGTGCCATCAGTAGATAAGAAACTCTACTTAGTGTAAGAGAAAAAGTTATGCTGTCCTCAAGTATCAAGTACAGGTGATAAGAAAGTATGAAATATAAGTAGTGAGCATTGGTTCCATTTAAGGTTTGAATGCAAAAATTTGTAGTATATTTTTGCTCCTATTCTGATATTAAGAACAATAGATAATCTGCAAAATCATAGGTTTCCTTTTGGCTTTTTAATGTATCAGATTGCTCAAGATACAAAAAAACTGAAAGGGACCAAATAAGAAAGTAAATATCCCTTCCTAGGAGAAAATATAAGTACACTTGTTTTCATCCCTTGCTGAGTGACAGGAGGAAGAGAAACTTGCCACAGACCTCTAAGGAATAAGGAAAAAATTATTAATACTATTGGTGGCACACAGTGAATCAACCCTCTTAGGCTAGAATGTAACTTGCTTTGATAAAGGCAAAGTTAGAAGGGTTATACAAGCAGAGCCTCAAAAAGCACCTGCACATTGGGGCTTATCCTTCTGGAACATTCCCTATTGGAGCCCAGCTACCATGACATAAGGAAATTGAGGTTACACTGCTAGAATAAGAGGTCATATGGAGAAGCTCTGGAAGATTAAATACCATGTGAATAGAGAAGTGACACAGAGAAGAATAAGGCAGCCCTGGAAATAGGAGAAAGGCCATCTTGGAACGTGTGGCCCAGCCCAGCTACTCGCTGACTTGAGCAACGTGAATGACCTCAACAAATACCATGTGAAGTACACCTGCCTCCACAATCAGAATCTAATGAATGGTAATGTTTAAGCCACTGTTTTGGGAAAGTTTGACACACAGCACTAGACAACTGATAGACCAGTTGAACTTTTACCAAACATTTAACTGCACATACGGCATGCATGGTAGATTGGAATCGCAAGGAAGCTTAGCTACAGCACAAGTCTGAATCCAGCCACACATTGTTCCCCAAGAGCATTCACTAAGTGCATGGAAGTGGTATGTGATGACTAGGCAGGATAGAAGAGCTAAGGAAGCTCCCCTTGAAGCACATGGATAATTTTTCAAATGTGAGTCAGCGGCCTAGCTGGGGAGAAGCATCAGGGCAGGATGGTGAGGTAATGACTATGACACACTTTGCACTTCCGCTGAGCAGCTAGCCACGGTTGGGTAGGGCAGAAGAAGCAGCTGACATAAATGCTCCAAGACTCTGGGGAAAGAAGCTAGAATACTAGAAGTAAAAGTAAACCTAGGGTAAAGTGAAGTAAGGAAATAATCAAGATAAGAGAGGTCAACGAAATAGAAAACAGGAAAGGATTAGAGAAAATTAACAAAACCAAAAGTTGTTTCATTGAAAAGATCAAGAAAATTGGCAAACTCCAAGTTATTCTAATCAAGAAAAGGGAGATATTTAAAGAAAAGGAAAGAAACAAAAATAGAATCTGCCACTATCAAGAATGAAAGAGTAGTTACAACAAATCCCACAGATATTACAAGAATAATGAGCAAATATCATCAGCAAATTTATGTCAACAAATTACATAACTCATATGAAATAAACAAATTTCTTAAAAAATAAATATTGATTTCTGCCTCACCTTGCACCAAAAATTGTTTTGAGATACATCATAGACCTAAATGAAAAAGCTCGAAATATATAGGAGAATATTGGTATCTTCAAACTTCGACATAGTCAATATTTCCTATACAGGAAACAAAACCTTTTACACTGGACACAGGTAGCACTAACAGTAAAGAAAAGTTAAATTGAGATGTTAAATTAACTTTCATCAAAATCAGCAATGCCTGATCATCAAAGGATATCATTAAGGAGGTAAATAAGCAGATATGCGACTTACATAAAAATATATAAAGAATTCTGACAGATCAATAATACAAACAGTCCAATCAAATATGGGGAGAAGACTTGAATAGACACTTCATTAAGAAGTTACATGGATGGCCATTAATCATATGAAAATCTCATAATCATTAGAGAGATGAGAATTAAACCACAACAAGATATCATTTCAATTTACTAGAATGCCTAAAGTCAACAGTAAAATTCTTAATGCTAGAACAGATAAGGAGCAACTGGAACTCTTACAAAAAGCTCAGGGTTTTACTTGTAGGAGTATAAAATTGAACAATTATTTTGGAGAACTTCTTGGCACTTTCTTATACAGTTATAATAAATATATCCCACTCACCATTTTATATCAATTCCATTAATTCCCTAACTGGTATTCACCCCAAGATACATGAAAACATATGTCCACATACAATTTGTATGAGAATAACCATAGTAACTAAAAACAATTCAAGCTTTTATCTATAGGAAAATGGATAAACAAATTGTGGTATATTCACACAGTGAAATGCCACTAAAATACCAATAAAAAGGAATGGGACTACTAATAAACACAACATTATTGAAACAGAAACGTTATGTTAAGGAAAAGAAACTATACATGGAATAATGTATATTTTAAGATTCCATTTACATGAATTCTGTGAACAGGCATAACTAATTATGGGAACGGTGATCAGAAAAATTTGCCACTGGTGTGTGCTAGAGTCGTAGAATTGATTGGAAATTTGTACAAGGCAACTTTCTAGAGGGATGCAAATGTTCTATATTTTTCTTCATGGGTAATTTCAGTGGTGTATATAGTTGCCAAATACACTGGACTTAATATTATACCAATATCATAACATTTAATACCATTGAATTTTATTTTATATAAATTATGTCATAATAAAGATTAGCTAAGTCTCAAACATGTAATTGATAAAAGATTTACTTACTTTTCCAAAGTAGAATAGATTTAATGATAAACTTTTTTGGTGATGGATAACAGAGATAAAGATAGTTTGCTGAGAATCCTGTAAGTCCCAGAGCCCATCTTATGTCACAGATACGCAGGCCCAAGATGAAGGCCATCAACCTTGAACTTTACAGGGAACAAACCAACACCACCACAAAGAATGAGTCAGAATAAATGAATTTTGATTCTAGGCTACCCTTTTGTAATCCAGTTCCTATTATACTGTTGAACACTTGATTTTTCTAAAAGGTTATTAATTTAATCTTTATTAATAAAACATGAAAATAATTACTGGAATCAGAAGAATATATGCTTAACTATTTTTAAAACCATTTGTGCATATTAAATGTGTATTAGAATCTACCATTTTCTAGACCTTTTAATACAAAATTTGCTTTGAGTCCAAATTTTATCAGGCAACTGTCAGATTAAAAACCCCCTACCTTCAATTTTATAAGCTATTCCAAACTTCGTAAAACTGGACTTAATCTCTTCTCTTGTAGGAAATGTATCTAAGCTACTGACCATATCTCTGTGATATACTTCAAAATAACCTTGGTTTGAATTAAACTTAAGGATAAATGGTGAGAATTTAGAAAGCCTATTTAATACCAAACTAACACCAAACTATTTTATATAAAACAGTACTTCGATTTATTTACACCTGTAGATTTTACTGTTTCTCCCCAAAAACTGTATTATAAGAATCAAATATGTGAAAAGCAAGTATAATTAACCTTTTATAATATTAATTTTTGTTAAATTTCAATTAATTGCATTGAATGCTTAAGGTCTATTATCTGAAAATATCACTTAATCAATGAAAGTTTCCAAATTGATTATTCTTAATTTTCTTAAGGTTTACATATTTAAGATAATTAATATTTCTTTCAAAATACTGTATTTTTATAGACTGTATACTAAATTCAATGATGTTTAAAACATTTTGAGAATATCTCCTGAAAGAGTGACCATATCTATTTTGAGGCACAAAGAAAAGGTCATCTGACTTTATAATAATATTTTAACCAAAAATGTTATTTTAATATTAGATGTACTCATGGCATTCATATAAGTTAGATTCATATGGTCTTTTTCTATGCATACAAATAAAATTTTCCTTGGATTATGCACTAAAAAAATTTAGACTTTTTACAGACAAGTCCAATAGGACTAAACTTTACGCATTTTATTATAATAATATTTTTTATACTTTTATATATTTTTTAATAATTTTATTATAGTTTAATTGTAATAACAAATTAAAAAGCAAGCACTGTGAGCAAATTCCAGCCCCTAAAACACACATTTCTAACTAGGGTAAGTTTCTGACTAAATCTGAATAAGTCTGGAAGTTTAAGCTAACCTAATTCTCATATTAGTTTTTTGATACGATTATTTTTTAGAGCAGTTTTAGGTTCACAGCAAAATTGAGAGGAAGGTACAGAGATTTCAAATATGCTCCCTTGTCCCTGTACATGCATAGGATCCCCCATTGTCAATGTCTCACGCCAGAGTGGTACATTTGTTACAAATGATGAACCTACATTAACACATCATTATCACCCAGAGTCCGTAGTTTACATCTGGGTTCACTCTTGGTGTTGTACATTCTATGGGTTTGGACAACTGTCTAATGACTTGTACCTGCCATTACAGCATCACACAGAGTCGTTTCTGTGCTCTGCCTATTCATTCCTCCCTTTCCACAACTGTTGGCAACCACTAATCTTTACATTGTCTCTGTAGTTTTGCCTTTTCTAGGAAGCATTTAAGGTCCCTCCGTCTTTTCAAGTCTTGGTAGCTCAGGATTGGTCTGTCTCTATTGACCAGTCTTGGTTGTTTAATCGTAAACATCCTCATTATTTTGTCCAACTGATTGCAGTAGACATCTGTTGTAACCAATTAACCAGGCTTTATGAAGTTGAGGTGGATAATACCAGCACTGGACCGCCAAACAGGCACCATTAACTTTTTTTGATAATGTTCGGTTTTGTACTGTATTTTAGCACTTCATCTGTATCTAACCATCGTACCAAACACTTGTGATTGTCAAAAAGAATCCATTTCTCATCACACTAACAATACAGTGTAGAAATGCTTTGCCTTTATGATGTGACAGCAAAGAAAAGTAAGCTTCAAGACAATTTCTCTGCTCTCATTTAATTCATGTGGTATCCATCTATGCAGCTACTTTACCTTGAAGATTTGTTTGAAATGGTCCAATATTGTTGGAATAGTAACATCAAACCTTGCTACTAATTCATGGGTAGGCTGAGATGGATTTGAAGCTTATTCTCAAGATTAAAATCACCAGAATGGAACTTTTCAAATCACTGACATACTGTGCATTCATTAGTCCCATCCTTTCCAAACACTTTGTTGATATTCTGAGCTGTCTGTGCTGCATTGGTTCCACAATGGAATTTATATTCGAAAATCACATGAATTTTTGACTTATCCACAAAAAATTGCTCTACAAATCACAAGCCAAATATGTGCATTTGAAAGACTGAGGATGTACCTTCCCAATAAAAATAAAACAAGAAGTGCCAGAGTGAAATGCCAGAGATATCAACTGTCAAACTCAGTACTTAAGGAAATCGGACATTTCATACTTAATAACCTAAGTGTTGGTTCTGTTTCTCTGGAGAAACCTATCACAGAGCTCATAAAAATTAAGAACTTTTGCTCTTTGAAAACTCATATGAAGAGAATGTAAAGATAAGTTACATCCTGGGAGAAACTATTTGCAAATCCCTTGCCTGGCAAAGGACTAGTATCAAGAATACATACAGAACTCTCAAACTTAACAGTAAAAAAAAGAACAAATTGGAAAATGAGCAAAAGGCATGAACATTTTACCAAACAGGTTATAGAAATGGCTAATATGTACATAAAAATGTGTTCAATATCATTACCTATCAGGCAACGTAAACTGAACTACAATGAAATATCACTACACATCAGTTAGGACGGCTAAAATAAAATTAGTGACACCAAATGTTGGCAAGAAAATAGAGAAACTGGATCATTCATACATTGTTGGTGGGAATGTAAACCACTACAGTTAAATGGAAAATAGTCTAGAGAGGTTTCTTATCATGCAAATTTAATGATGTAAATACTATATTATCCAATAATTGCACTCAATATATAATTCATTGCATAATCTAGAGAAATGAAAACTTACATTCTCACAAAAAAGCCTGCATACGAATGCTTCAAGAAGCTGGGATAGGGTGGAGGGGCTCATTTCTAATGGTAATCAACCTGATCTTTAATAAACTTTTTAAAATCACTTGGGAAAGATCAGTAAATGCTTAGCTGTAAAATCTTATAAAGTTGACCAAATGAGGTCAAAATCTTAGAACATTTAGACATATGGTATTTAAAATAAAAGTCTCTAATTACTCACTAAAGGTGAATAATTCCAGTTATATTATTAGTTCTAGCTTTGCAATGATAGTACTAGGCAATGTTGATTATATTTAATTTTCCATCAACACAAGGGCTTTATTATACACATAATAATATACTAGTGGAATGGTACTAGAGTAGATATGATTATGTATACAGGTTTTTAAATAAATATTTTTAAAATATTTGTTCAATGTTGATGTATTCAAACTTTTACAAGCATATACGAGGTTAGCAATTTCACTCTATAGTCAGCTAATCAGAGTCTGAGACAAATTTCCATGAAACTGAGTATGAACTTAGAGAGCATAGGCTGAAGATATTACATTTATGTTTGGCCCCTACCTACACAGTTCTCACTGTATCTTTTGCCCCTCTTTCATTAAGCCTTCTTTAATTTAGTTGGACTTGCCATTTTAATGGTGAATGAGTATGTGCCAGTCCTATCGCATATAGCCTGTGGTTAAAAGATGACCATCAATCCCGTCAACCAAGCCCTACCAGACTGGACAGAGTAACGCATAGTGCCTCAAGCCAATTGTATATCTGCTAGTGGCATGTAAGTTAGGGTATTACAAGACAGTCCCCAAAAAGAAAATAGGATTAAGTGGAATAATGAGATGATATCTCAGGATGTTTGAATTCAAGACATGCAGAAAGAGGCCAGAGTTGGCAGTGAAAGAAAGTGAGGAAAAAGAATGGAGAACTAAACTGAAGCCATGAGGCAGAAGAAGCAACCAATAAACAGAAATCATAAAGATGCATAAGACTAACTGTTCATCGCCCTCACGTGAAGGGTTTTCTAGGTGTACAGATTCCCACGCCCCATTTCAGAATCTCCTCTAGGTTTCAGAATTATCAATATTCAGAACTTATTCCTCAGAAAGGACAGGTATCAATATCTCACTTCCTTTTATACAAACTATAAACATGTATAAGAGGTTTTTATTCTTTTTGTTTTTAATTATTATAGGTATAGTTGTATATACCTATATACAACTATAGGTATAGTTGCATATACCTGTGATGTTTTGATATAGGCATACAATATGAATTAATGAAATCTGGGTAATTGGGGTATCTATCATCTCAGACATTTATCATTTTTTTGTGTTAGGAACATTCTAATTCCACTCTTCTAGTTATTTTAAAGTATGCCCTAGCTTACTGTTGATTATAGCCACTTTGTTGTGCTATCAAATATTGTTCGTTTTATCTAACTACATTTTTGTACCCATTAACCATCCCCACTTTATCCACCCCCACCTCTACCTCTGCTACCATTCGCAGCCTCTGGTAACCGTCACTGTCTCCATACAACTATTATTTGTTTTTAATACTTATCTCTCACATGAGTGAGAACATGTGAGATTTGTCTTTCTGTGCTTGGCTTATTTCACTTAACATAATGTTCTCCAGTTCCATCCATGCTGTTTCAAATGGCAGGATTTTAATTTTTTTGTGGCTATATAATATTCTATTGTGTATATGCACCCCAATTTCTTTATCCATTCATTCAGCAGTGGACACTTAGATTGATTCCATATCTCAGCTATCATGAGTAGTGCTGCAATAAACACAGAAGTATAGATATCTTTTCCATGTTCTGAATTTCCATCCTTTGGATATGTAACTAGCAGGTGGGATTGCTAGGTCATATGGTATTCTATTTTCAATTTTTTGAGGAACCTCCATATTGTTTTTCCATAGTGGTTGTGCTAATATGCATTCCTGCCAACAGTGTATGAGGGTTCCCCTTTCTCCACATCCTCACCAGCATTCGTTATTGCCTTTTTGTTAAAAGCCCTTTTAACTAGGGTGAAACGGTATCTCATTGTAGTTTTGATTTGCATTTCTCTGATGATTAATGATGTTGAGCATTTTTTCATATACCTGTTGGCCATTTGTATGTCTTCTTTTGAGAAATGTCTATTCAGATCCTATGTCCATTTTTAAATCAGATTATTTGATTTTTTGCTATTGAGTTCTTGGAGCTCCTATAGTTATTAATTCCTTGTCAGATAGGTAGTTGGCAAATATTCTCTCCCATTCTGTGGGTTGTCTCTTCACTTTGTTGATTGTTTCCTTTGCTGTGCAGTAGCTTTTTAGCTTGATGTGATCCCATTTGTCCAATTTTGCTTTGGTTGCCTGTGCCCTGGGGATATTACTCAAGAAGTCCTGGCCCAGACCAATGTCCTGAAGTATTTCTCCAATGTTTCCTTTTAGTAGTTTCATAGTTTCAGATCTTAGATTTAAGTCTTTAATCCATTTTTATTTGATTTTTGTATATGGTGAGAGATAAGGGTCTAGTTTCATTCTTCTGCATATGGATATCCAGTTTTCCCAGCACCATTTATTGAAGAAACTGTCCTTTCCCCCCTGTATGTTCTTGGCACCTTTGTCAAAGATAAGTTCACTATAGGTGTGTGGATTTATTTCTGGGTTCTCTATTCTGTTCCATTGGTCTGTGTCAGTATTTATACCAGTAATGTACTGTTTTGGTTACTATAGCTCTGTAATATAAGTTGAAGTTGGGTAATGTAATTCCTCCAGTTTTGTTCTTTTTCTTCAGGATGGCTTTGGCTATTCTGGGTCTTTTGTGGTTCCATATAGATTTTAGGATTATTTTTTCTATTTCTGTAAAGAATGTCATTGGTATTTTGATGGGGATTGCTTTGAATATGTAGATCGCTTTGGGTAGTATGGACATTTTAGCAGTATTGATTCTTCCAATCCATGAACATGGAATATCTTTCCATCTTTGTCCTCTTCAACTTCTTTCATCAATGTTTTATAGATTTCATTATAGAGATCTTTCACTTTTTTGGTTAAGTTTATTTCTGGGTATTTCATTTCATTTGTAACTATTGTGAATGGGATTACTTTCTTGGTTTCTTATTTGGATTGTTTATCCATAGAAATGCTACTGATTTTTGTATGTTGTCAATGTGTCTTAATATCAGATCAGACAAAGCACAACCAACACCGGTCCTTGCTATCTTTGCATTGCCCACAATTGTATAAATCAGCAATTAATTTCTGCCAGAATCATGTGTGTTGCAGACTTCACAATTTGTCCAGGCATACATGGTAATTTTTTACACAGTTTTCAGCAGTCAATTTTTTTTAATTTATTTTATTTTTGAGACAGGGTCTCGCTCTGCTGCTCAGTCTAGAGTGCAGTGGCCCAGTCAAAGCTCACTGCAGCCTCAAACTCTTGGGCTCAAGTGATCCTCCCCCTCAGCCTCCTGAGTAGCTGGGACTATAGGGACAGGCCACCACATCTGGCTAATTTTTGTATTTTTTTGTAGAGACAGGGTCTCGCTACGTTGGCAGTCAATTTTAAATAAAGATATTATCTCAGGAAAGTTGTACATCATTATATAGTTAGATAAACTTCCCCAACCACTTGAAAGAAATGAAATATTGATTATTTTTGCAAGAATCTTAATGTAATGTTGCTCTTTTCTTGAATCTAAAATGAGCTTCCTACAGCACAGTGGTTTTCATCTAAGAACCTCTATAAATGTTAATACATTATTCCTCACTGTAACCACTTATTCAGTTATTAGATTTCTAAAACTGTGCCCTTCAGGAGAGGAGCTTGAGAGAAAGAAGACGATAAAACGGCATTAATTAAAAACACTAACGTTTTAAAACAGCAGGAGCAATAATAAAGTAACATAAAATTGTTCAAGAAGAAAATAATGCCCTTCTCCCAGGCTTCTCCTCAGAACGGGGCAGCCTAAAAGGTTGTTTTATATCCTGAATTTCAATACTTGGCGGGGGGAGGTGCTTGTGGCTTCAAAGAGAGAGGAGGATGCATAAGCAGGAGCCTCCCCAAGGTCACGTGAAAGGTCACATAATGACTCGCGTCCATTCCCCCACCTCTTACTATGACCACAGGCCTCAAAGCCATCCCCAAACTGTGAGCGCATGATGGGGAAATGCTCGTTCCCCAGCACCCTACCCCAGGTGTAAAGCTGGCGTCGCGGAGCAGAAGTACGCCTGTTACAAGAGCATCAAGCCTTTGCCATCCTGCCCATAGGGAAATAACACCAGGGACTGGGCATGATTTTCCTAAGACTGTGCAACAAGCCAGTGCCAGGGAGCCAGAGACTGCTCAGGACAGGCTGTTTCCCCAAGCAGGGACTTACAGGGACACAGGCACACCCCACACGTCTTGCTGGGAGGCAGCTTGCAGAGCGAACCAGCTACGCTCAGCCTTGAGTGTCTTCCAGCCACCTTGGAGGGCAGGAGCCCTCTCCTTAGAAAAAAAGATGATGTTTATATCCTCCTGATCCTGGGGCCCTGAGGCTGGGGAACAGTCCTTGGAGGCTTGCCCGGGAAGCTCAATTACTGAGCTTCAACTGCTATTTCTGTGTTGAATCCCCTGGTAGAGGTGCCAGTCTCGGGGTCTCAGCATGTCAGGGCAACTGTGCACGACCAACAAGTTATTAATCCAGACCGTCTCCCCTAAATGCAGTGCTTTCAGTCTTTGCCTGGCCCGGACTGCCCGGGCAGGCGCCTGCAGCCTCCACTCAGCTACTCAGTGGGGGAGTGGGTGGGCAGCCTGCCTCCCCAGCAGTTCCGGGAGGAGGTAGAACCACAGCCCCGTGGTAACAACCAGGAAAAGCAACCTCCTGGCCTGAGCCTCACACAGACATGGATCCTGGCTGGGGTCAGGGAAGATACAGCTCTAGACCAAATTGGTTGTCAAGCCACAACGTCAGCCTCCGCAGGGCTGAATGCCCCCCTCCCCTTCCTGCCAGGAAGCAGCCAAGGTCGGGTCGTGGATGAAGTGCGTCCTGCATGTGCCTTCTGCTGCTCCACGAGGGGCTCAGGGAGAAGGAAGGCGGGAATTGTGACCCACTGATCACACCAGGCCCTCCTGAACACCTGCAGAGACCTGTGATGGGGTCAGAGGCCGACACAAGGAAACTGGCTCTGAGGCACAGTGAGGCGGGCTCCTGTGTTCCCGTCCTAGCACCCACCCCGCTATCCCCCACCCCGACTCCCACCACCTTGGGCTTGTTCATATCTAAACGCGCACTTGTCCTCCACTGCTTCAGCATCCATGTAAGCTTACCTCACGGAGCTGAGCATAACATGTGATAAACTCATGGAATAAACAAGATCGCGCTGTCATGGGCAGAGAGAAGGGCCTCCTGGTCTATGCACGTGGAGTGCTGGGGTCCTGTCTTGGCGCTGAGGCATCTGATTAAGAGCCCTGACCAAGGTCCCAACTCTCTGAGCCTCAGGTGCCCACCATAGTATGATAGGGTGGTCCCTAGAGTCCTTTCCCAGGGTGACTTCCTGGTAATTCTACAGTGCAGCACCATAGTGACATCTACCCATCTACTGAGCACTTATCTCGTGCTAGTTAGTATGTTGAGTTGTACATGCTTCATCCAGTGTTGATACCCATGAGTGCCCAATCAGATGGGCACTACAATTATTTCCATTTTACAAAGAAGGGACCTGAGACTCAAAGGAACTAACTAACATGTTACAGGGCACACAGCTGGTACGTGGGAGAGCCAGGACTGGAACCCAGGCAGCCAGACTCCAACCTCACCCTGCAGCCCCAAGGCTCCCGCCCACTGCCAGTGTGGCTTTCTGAGCTGGCCCCTGCTGGCCTAGGCCTGCTCCGTGCTGTGACCCCCTCCATTCTGCACTCCCAAGGAGGGCGCTGACACTGAGGCTTACGCGGGGGCCCCCTCCCCATTCAAGGCCCCTCTTGGCTGAGTCACTCAGCAGCTGGGACGCTCTGTTCCAGCCAAATGCCAGGCCTGGGCTGGGCCCAGCAGTTCCCATTTCACTCTATTCAGGAAAAGGCAGCTGTGCAATGCTGGTTTTTTTCTTTGTTGTTGTTGTTGTTAATTCAGCTAGCCAAGCCTGGCCCTTTATGAAACAAGAAGTGCTTTAAAAACAAAAACAAAATAAAGGCCCAGCTCACAGAGCTCCTGAGGAAATTGCTTTGTTCAGAGCAGCAGGACATCAGGGGAAAGGACAGGACTCAACGTGTCAGCTCCTCAGCTCGGTTCCCATAGGGCACAGTGAGGCAGGCACAGCAAGGACAAGACAAGCCTGACACAGTGGCAGAGGCCTGGCACGGAGGATGACCAGCCTGTGTGCAGAAGGGTCGGGGAGGGGCCAGAAGGAGCAGCGGAGAAGGGGTGTCTGACCTGCCCTTGTCCTTTCTCCCAGCAGCAGCAGTGAGGAGAGCCCCAAGAAGGACACAGAGCCTTGGAGCAGCCCCTGTGCCCCAGAACTGCAGGGCGGCAGCAGGCATGCGTCTCCCCCAGAGCTGTGCGTGCTGGGCCACGGGCTGCAACGGGAGTCCCACGCTGGCCACGTCCAGGACAAATCCCAGCCAGAATCACCGCCCCAGCAGAAGGAGGTGGCCTAAGAGGCTGGCCAGCCGGATCACATTGACACCAGTCACTCCAGAGGCAAAGGGTGACAGCCAAGTGTCCAGCCTGCCCCGGAGATGGTGGGCAAACCAAATTCCTACCGAGGTGTCCTAAACAGGCCTCGGAGGTGCACCGCCCAACGGGTCTGCTGAATTTTATACAATTGTCATTTTCAGTCCCAGATCCTGCTTTGCCTTGGGGTTCAAAAGGTAAACAGAACTTTAGACCCCACAATGTTACTCTAATCCTTCAAGGGCTGGCCTTAATTTGGGGGGGAGAATGCATTATGGCATGCTTGCAGGCCAGGTGTTTTACCTTGGTGAGCTCCATGAAATCATTTAAGCCTCACAACGATGAATGAAGCAGATAGCATTCTCCAGTTTTGCAGATATGAAAACCAAAGGTGTGGGGAGGAGGATCCCCAAGTGTCTTGCCTGAGGTCATACAGCTAAGAAAAGAATAGAGCAAAATTTTATACGACATGTCTGGCACTAGAATCTCTGCTCTTTTCATTGCATTTCGTTCTCAAGATTATCCCATCACCCTACCTGCCTAAAGCATATATAGTTGTACGAAGGTCTGAAAAGTTTTGTTTTTTTAAGATTAAGTAGCAGCACAGCATTAAAGTTCCCATTAAAGAGCTTAAGAAGCTAATTGCTCCCAAGATAAGAAGGCCGAGGTGGGATTAAAACATACCGTCCCACCCACCCTCCGTCCTCTCCTCCCTCCCAAGCACAGTCCCAATGTTATAAACTTGGAGCTGCCAGCTCACGGCCACAGCCGCGCTGCCTCTTGGCCTACGCACGTAGCAAATGCTCTCACCAGCCCACACTTCCACGTGCTTCTTGGCTGAGGGGTACACCCAAGCCTCCCTAACAAAGCGGCCTACTCTCCGCACCCCGTGGGCGCTAGAGCTCGGGGGAAAGCGTGGGTGAGGCATGCATACTCGCATACCGGTCTTCCCCTGGAGGCTTCTTGGCCAATTTTATTCCCAGATCATCTGCAGAACTTCTGCTGCAGTGGAAATCAAAGTGAAGAAGGATCATTCTTGCCAAAACCTGCTTCTGCCAATGAGCTAGATATTTGCTGCAGATCTTGGGATTTTTCCACTAGAGGTTGCGGTATGCTTTGTATGGAGAAAAGATTCTGCAGTGATTGGGTGATTCGATGCCGACTCAGTGGGTCATCGAAAGACAAGAATTCTCACCCACAGGGTACAGCTAATGGACAGTCCTCCAGATCTGCTGCAAGGCTGATTTTTTAAGTTTGGGGAAATTATAGACCTGAAATCCTTTCTCGTCGCAATAGATCGTGGGCTCAAAAACTTGTTAAACTGGGTCCTGGGAACTACAGCTGCCACCCTCAAAGAGAGGTTGTGACTTGAGTAAATGAATCCCACCATGACCTGTCCAGTTATTATTCAAAGACACCCGAAGAACAGTTGATTACACTACTGAGAGGGGCCACACCTCCCCTCTCTTGGAAACCGTCTGCGCACACCCAGCTATGTGCTCACATTTGCTGGTGTCGCTGCCTTAGCTCAGAACAGTTCTCAGGCAGCGTCCGGGCCAGCCGGCTCGGGGGCCAAGGACACCCACCGCTAGTGGACACTCAGAACTGCCCGGGCTGCAGGCAGTGGGAGGAAGTCCAGTTACCCAGACAGGGCAGGGGCTGGGGTAAGCACGGGAGAATGAACCAGATTCAGGAAACTTTCTGGGCATTCTCCCTGCATGGGTGGGCAGGCAGCTCAGTCACCAGGTGGTGAGCCCTGGATAGGCCGGGCACCGAGCTGTGTGAGCACGAGGCCCGCACTGTGGGTAGCCTTTGAGACTGAGCTCACAGGTAGGTGGCTTCAGGCGGGACCAGTCAGAAAGTGGACCCTGGCCTCTGCTAGGGTTTAGGGGCCAGAGTTCCACAGGTATGAAGAAACAAGGCTGAACCCAGCTACAGGGAGCCTGGGCAGGGACACAGTAGGTGGAACTCGGGCTCAGTGTGAGGGTGTAGTCACAGGGACAATAAAGCCTATTACTGGAACCAGGATATAAAGTGGAGCCAGCCCAGCCGTGAGCGGAAGTAGGGCTGAGTCACCAGCCTGAGCCCCTCCTTAAAGGGCCTCATATCAGAAGTCTGGGCTGGGCTGAGTGTGGAGGTGGGGGCCAAGTGCCCCCCACTGTGGCCATGGGATTTAAAGGGGACAGCTGGGAGCCAGGCGGCACATGACACACAGAGGGGGTCAGCATCACAGAGAATGCCCCGGAAGGGTCTGGTACCCTCTATGCGTGTGCACAGTAGGAGGCTCTCTGGGACTAGAGGTTGCCCTCTCCCCCAAGCTAGGCTGGTGAGCAGCAGCAAGCACCCCACCCACCTTGCACCGAGCAGAGGGGGATTGGGCCCAGGGTTCCTGCCTCGGCTGTGGAGCAGCCTATGATGCCTCCTTATTTACTGAGCACCTGCATGTGCCAGGACAGGGCTAGGCTCCTGCCGTAGGTCCCCACACATGATGCAAAAAGAGGCTCCCACTGCCGCCAGGCCCAGGCAGCAGGGACAATGAGCTGGTATATCCATTACGTTGCCCGGTGACATGAAGGCCATAGGAATTCCAAGTCAGCTTCCTCCCGGGGCAGATGAGGAGGGGTTGCCAAGGCCGAGGGGCTGGGAGCTGGGGACTGGGGGTCAGTGAGGTCAAGGGTGAAGCAGTGTTGAGCTGGCACAAGAGCGGGTAGGTCAAAGATGTGTATTTCGGCTACAAAACCAACCACCAGACTTAGCTCAAGTTACATGTGAATTAGATTTTGTACTAAAGAAATTAAATCCACCACAATGAACCAGTTTTGTGGCATCAGCTCAGTCTTACACCTCCTAGAGACCAGGCCGATGCATAAACCACATCTGTGGCTCTGCCTTAGAGAGCACGCTGCTGGTGGCCAGGAAGGGAAGCCCAACTGCACAGAGCCTGAGGGCGGCTCTCGCCCACCCTCTCCCCTCTGCCCAAGAACATCGTCCTTGTTGGGCCAAATCCACTTCCTCTGCTCAAGGGAGAAGGGAGGACAGTTTTCTTTATGTTTCTGTTTTATTAAGGCAATGGACTCAACTCATCAAGGACTTGCGAGTTGGCACTTTCTCTTCACGGAGTTAGAAACCAAGAAGGAATGTTGGGTGCGTAGACAAGGAAGAGCCTACCACAGATCAATTTAAGGGGTGCATCTCACAGCCGTACTCTTATTTGGGCCAGCTCCTTTCTGGGGGGTACAGCCTTCATCCTTCACATTCATGGAGACCCCCAGAATTGAGGAGAGGGAGGTACCAAGCCTAGCACATTAGCCACATAGCAAACAGCTCCACCCCAGAGGAAAAACAGAATTTTCTGTTTCCATCCAAAGGATTCATGAAGGAAAAAAAAAAAAGAAAATATAATATTCTGGCAGGACAGTGATAGCTTTTGCAAGTATAAATATAATCTTCAAGATGAAATATAACCTCCCTCCACAGCTTGGATCTGTGCCTTTGTTTACTATAAAGCCGCATCTATTTTCCTTCCTCACATCACATGCCCAGTTCAGAGCCTGACACGGTCCCCGGTGACAGGCACTGCAGGGCACACGCACCAAAAAGACGTTTTCTTTCATTGTGAAGGGTTTATGTTTGACAAGCCTTGCCTCGTAAACCCTACAATGTGAATGAAAGGGATTTTGAGAAATGGATTCCTCGGCTAAAATAAACCAGCGTTTTGCATGTATCAGGGGAGCCGGGACCGTGAATTACACGCGCTGATGTGTTTGACAATTGATCATCCGGTTGACGGCTTACACGCTGCTAAGCGCTCACTCCATCTTTCAAAGGAAATCTTTTCAAAGGTAATATATTTTTAAGTAGCCCCGCATCAAAGATTCAGCTGAACTGCCATAAAGTCAATGCGTTCTGAGCCTATATTAACAGAACATGTTATACTGCACTATCATCTACTCCCTGCGCCTACCTGAAGTTTAAACAAAGTTCCATCAATCCATCCGGACGTTTTTATGAAATGTAATTAAAGATACATGGCACAAGAAGACGAGCAAACAGTTCATCCACGCGGCGCTCTAATTCAATTTTATGCAGGTCCCTGGACACTGCTGGCTTGATTACGCTTATGGACTTCAGAAAGTAACTTTGCTGATGGTCCGTGCGCCCTGCGGCAGGCGGCCATAGGATGCTACTGACCCCGTCGCCCGGTGCTGAATACTCCGATTCCCAACACCCTTGAAGTCTAGCACACGAGCCGGCAACCTATTTTGGCTGGAGGGAGAGCACTAGACCTGACAGGACTAAGTTGGAGCAAGAAGAACAGAAAAAAGGGAAGGAGGAGAAGAGAGAGGAAAAAGAAACGAGGGTTGTGGGAAATGGCCCCTGACCTGGGAAGCCAGAGTTTGTCACATTCCTGATGGTTGGAGTTAGGACACCAGAGCCTGCGTCCCGACACCTCCATTTCCTGGCTCTGTGACCTGGTTCTCTGGGCCTGTCTCTTCATCTGCAAAGCCACGATGGTAATGCCAGCCCACGTATCCTGCCATCTGCAAGACATGAGCAAACCTGTCTTTTCTAAGCCAGCTTTTGGAGGCATCTTGGGGAACTGAACTCACAATCCTGTTGGCCATTTTGGTTGTTCATGTTCTCTCTGCCATCGCTGCACTTTAATACTCTGAGTAAGAAGTTGGTATCGGCTGGGCGCGGTGGCTCACGCCTGTAATCCTAGCACTCTGGGAGGCCAAGGCAGGCGGATTATTTGAGCTCAGGAGTTTGAAACCAGCCTGAGCAAAAGCGAGACCTTGTCTCTACCAAAAGTAGAAAGAAATTAATTGGACAGCTAAAAATATATAGAAAAAATTAGCCAGGCATGGTGACGCATGCCTGTAGTCCCAGCTACTTGGGAGGCTGAGGCAGTAGGATTGCTTGAGCCCAGGAGTCTGAGGCTGCTGTGAGCTAGGCTGACGCACAGCAAGCCAGGGCAACACAGTGAGACTGTCTCAAAAAAAAAAAAACAAAAAAGAAGTTGGTATCATTTCCCTCTCATTCCAGGGCCGCACTTGACCCTTGGAGGACGTTAAAGCCAGCTGTCAAACTCAGCAAGCACTGACCTCCTTCTTTGAAGGTTTCCATGTCTTTCAAAGTGAAAAGACTTTAAAACATGTGCTTGCAATCGCAAGTACATATGTCAAATACACCAAATGAAAAAAAACAAATTAAGCTTCTGAATTGTTCATTTTTCCCCTGTTGAGTCACGGGATTGCCTGTCCGTCAGAGAGAGGGATGACAATGACTCCCAGTGCCTCCTGAACAGCAGGGGGCTGGAGTTAATAATAAGTCTACCTCTCTTTGTACGTAATGCTCTACTTTTTCAAAACACAATTATCTACGTTGTTTCATTAAACCTTTGAAAACAATTCTGTGAGATGGACAAAGCAAGTATTTTTCAATATCCTTTATAAACAAAAATTTAAACTGAGGGCGAGAGATGGTAAATGTCTTTCTCCAAAGACACATCCCCAGCTCATGCGGAACAGGCTTCCTCACCCTGGCCTTCCTTCCAACATCAGCTGCGAGCGATATCTAGGTGATTCCAGAGAGGCAGCTCTAGAAGGAGATATCACAACTTTCTTTGGAAGAAATTCTCCATTTTCTCCAATATTTACAGATAGATAATTATTTTTCATATCTAGCCAAAGTTCAGGTATAATTCTAGCCATTCCTCAAAACAGTTTGAATGGCATACCCAAGAGAATATTTTAAAAATAATAATCCCCTCCATGACCCTCAACCCCTCCCCCTCCCTCCACCCATGTATAAGAAAAAAAGAAAAGTCTTTTCCAAAAAGTCTCTGCTCCTTGCTGCCACTAGTCCTGGCTGCAGGCTTGCAGGTGAACCCCCGCCGCAGGAGCAGACGCAGCCTCCTCCCGCAGATGGCTTTACTGCCAGTGCCACAGCAGTAAAAGCCAGTGGATGAGACAGAAAGGAACAGAGACCCTGGGAAACAAATTGCCTTCATGAAAATTATTTATCTAGCTATTTTTTTTCTCCTTTGGAAGGGGACAGGATTGGCTATGTTTACAAAACCTGGTGACTTTTTAAAGCTATTATTTAGTTAACAGCTTCTGACAGCAGCTGCAGAGGTGCTGGATCACTTTCTGGATGTAAAAATTCTCAAGGAGAATCCAAGGTGATGCTAATAACAGCTGTCAACCCGCAGAGAGGTAATTATAAAGCCGTGATTAAAACAAAACAAAACCTTCAAACGTTATAGCCGTCTCTGCTGAAACGCCAAGGGACAGGCTACAGCAGAGCTGTCACGCTCCCTGAATAAACCCCAGTAGTGATAAGGACCAAACGGGAGCCCCCAAGGGTCCCTGACCCAGAAATACCCACCCTTGAGCACCTTTGCACACGGCGGTGCTCTGCCCATGCTGGCTGGAGCCCAGCTAGGAGCAGGCGGTTAGGATGCTGCTTCCCCAACATGCCTCATCGCAGGAATCAGCCATTGGATAACTTGCAGATTCCCAGGTCCCTCCCTCCAGAGACAGACCTACTGCTGAGACTAAGAATCTGTGTTTTTAACAAGCTCCTGTCTCCCTCACTTCTCCCCACCCCAAGCAATTCTTTTCATCAACCCCGTTTGGGAAATGCTGGCTTGGGGATGCTGACTCCCAGGTGTGGGCTAGCCTGGGAACCTCACAACCACTGAAAGCGTTGAGACTGGCGCAGAGGTTCTCAGCCTTGAGGGTGTGGAACAGTGACTAAGGTTCTGATCCAGGAGGTCTGAAGTACAACCAGGGAGCTGTACTTACCAAGCACCGCAGGCCACTGTCCATACTTCGTGCCCACAGCTTCCCCAGACCAACAGCCTCCTATCAGGGCACGCCGGAAGCCTTCCTTCTTCCACTATCAATCTTTAGCATCCCTCTGCTTGCATTTCAGTCTCTGCCAAGATGCAAGTAATCATGGCTGACTCCCTTGCTACAGCAAGCTCTGAATAGTCTATGCTTTTCTCATTTGGTCTTCATTTATTTCCCCAAATCCTAGCCCCACCAGAGGCCATGATTGGACAGCTAAGTGTCCACAGCATGTCCTGGTGATCAGAGCCAAGCAAGAAGACTCTGTCTGCCCTGAAGATTTTGAGGGCAAAACTCTGGGACCAGATTAACTGCAGGAACCCATGAGATTTCAACTCGTCCTCCTAAAGGGCTCAGACTGACCCAAGGGGAGGTAAATGTCTTGGAGCCATAAAGCACCTGGAACAGAGGCCAGGGGCTTTGGAGTCAAGCAGACCTGGGAGCATATACAAGTTTCAGCCATTTTCTAGCTGTGACATAGGGCCCAACCCCCAAGGTGTGGTTCCTGCCGGATTCACTGCATTGACATCACCTGGGAGCTGTTGGAAAATTCGGACTCTCAGGTCCCACCCAGACCTGCCAAAGGAGAATCAGCCTTTACCAAGATTCCCAGGTGACTCCTGTGCATGGCTGAGGTCGCTCATTAAGCATCTCTGAGGCCCAGTTTCCTCATCGGGAAATGGGGGGCACAATATATTTCTTAAAAGATGTCAAGAAGAATGACAGAGCTGGAACACCGCAGACACTCAATTAAGATGGGGGGCTCTTCCGCTCCCCTTCCCTTTCTGGGCCCCCATCTTCCTCCCTCCCTTACAAGGAGAACAGAAGACATCTCTCACTCTCATCATCTCCCCCTTTCTTTTCCTAATGGCAGAGCTGAGTTACAAAGACAAGAAAATGTTTTCAGAAAGACAGCGCTCTGCCCTGCTCCAAACCTCTGCCTCCAGCTGAGTCAGAGGAATGGAGGGGAGGGGACAGCCAGCCATGCAGGGGAAAGGGCTTCCAGATTTTCTTGTCTGGTGGGGAGGGGTGGCTGTGAGGGTTGTGTCAGGTGCGGAGAAAGGAAAGGAGCTGGAGAAAGGACAGTCCCCAGCCTGTAAGAACAGCCCTACCTTCCTGAGCAGAGAGAGGCAGCACGTGCCCAACCTCTGGAACTAGCCGGGCAGGCTAACAGTGGGCCTCAGGCCCCACCCAGCCCTGGGAACATTCTCTCCTTTTCCAACTACGAGGGCAGCAGAGCCCACACAAGACCGGGCTTGCCAGCTGCTCCCAAAGCAGTGGAGCCCAGATACCTAACAGCCCGTGTTTGTCAAGCACTCCCTGTGCTCACGGCCTGGTACTAAGGACCTCACAAGAATCATCTCACTAATCTTCGCCACACTAGATTGATAAGGAGAGTGAAGGTGAGAGAGGTTGACGAAGGGGTCCTAAGCCACAGGCCGGGGGGCCACAGGACACCCCAGGGCTGTGAGACGCCACGAGGGAACCGGCAGGCCAGGAGCCCACTGGGCCCAAGCCAGGGCCACTTTTCAGCACCTCAGTTTTTTTACTGTAGTTTTTTAATTTGGCCAGCTATTAGAATTACCTGAAGAGTTAAAGAAAATAGAGCTACCTGGGCCTAACCCCAGACCAATTGACTCAAAATCCCTGGGGAAGGGCTCAGATCCCAGTATTTTTATATTTTTTAAATCTCCCAGGTGATTCTGAAGCACATTTACTATCTCAGAAGGTGGGAGATAATGAAAGAAAGAGAAAACAAGGCAAAAGGTGGGCCCTACTGAAAAAAGTTCACTAAACTCTCAAAAACTCCCCCTGAAGTGAAAGGAAGTCCTGGCGGTTTCAGGTCTCAGACAAGGCTTTAGTCTGTGGTTCTTCTGGGGAGAGGAGACATCTCCCCCGTCAGAGACTGCGCTCCCACCCTCTAGAGTCCCCCCCAAACAGCCCGGGGGAAGGACGGGTGGGCTCAGCCCCTGCACGCCCCGCCCCACACCCCTGCCTCTGCCTGGCCTCCCCTGAGCTGCCTGCTGGTTTTCCCAAAAGGCCCAGGACCAGTCACTGATGTGCTGTCTTCCCTTTGCTTTAAAGGCGACGATGTGGGCAAATCTCCTGAGACTGAACTTCCCCACGGTCCACCCTCCCCTGCAGCACCCCGGGCTGTGGCCAGCAGAGCTCTGGGACTAGAGTAAAACCCGAAATAATGCAGGAAAAACGGAGTGGTGCAAAGATATGTTCTTCACTTTTCCACTGTTTCCAGCTGTTTTCAGCACTTCCACCCACAAGGGTGGGTGTAGATCCCAGGGGACAGACAGCTTCATGTGTGAGGACCAGAGTGGAAGACAGGGAGACAGTTCAGTGCAGTTGAGCTTAATTTCTGCCTTCGACATCCATGCCAGACTCTGTGTTCCTAGGCTCCTACAGTTCTCAAAAATGCTGAAATATTCTGATACATTCTAGCATATTAACAAGCAGAAAGTGCAAGCCTTCCAACTGAACCAAAAAAAAAAATCACTCAGATGACAGGCAAACACAGTTAATTAAATTGTGCAAAACTTTAAGAAACATTTAATATCAGCCACCTGGGCATTTTTGGATGTCTCCCTGTCTCTCAGGCCTTTAACCTGGTTTAGTCAGAATCGACAAAGAGCAAGGTGGTTGGAGAAGCCCCTGTTGGGGTCACAATTAGTGACAAGCAGCTCTCACGGGGCTGGAATTACCCAGAGTCACACTTAAGCCGCCTATGAAAAGCCCAAGTCCCAGGACGACTTCCCAACGCCCAACCCCACCCCAGGGCTTAGGGAGGGGCCGGCTTAGTTACACTTGGCAACAGGCAAGATGGAAAAGTGGCTTCCGCAGCCACAGGAAATATACAAGAGAGCTTCCAGAGCCACACTCCCCTGATGTTAGATGTGGGGCCGGGTGCCAGTGGAGAGGGGTTCTGCTTGGGGACGGGGGTGCGTGGCTGCTGGAAAACTTGCCGGCAGGAGGGTGGTGCTTCAGGACCTGACCCATTGGATCTGCCCCCGAGCATGGCCAAGGTCTGGGCTTTTTGGCAAGGGCTGGGGGGCTGCCTTCCCCTCACCAGGCCTGCCTCACCTGTGCATCTGAGGTACTGACCTGAGCTCTGATTCTTTCTGGTCACACCACTGTTAACCTGCCGCTGTCCCCACCCCTACTGTGTCCGGAGCCTGAGCCCCAGACGTCCCCCAACCTCACGGCCAGGACCCCATGCTACTGGCTTCTCTGCCAGCGGCCAACATTTTCTTGGCTTCCCCAGGCCCGGCCCGTGCCGCCCACACAGAGATTCCATGTGACATCCGTATACCGTGTAGCGCTTTATGCTCTACTGGTTTTCACTTGCCGTGTTTCAAATGGAGAGCACCCTGTAGACCTCTCCAAGGCTTCTAGAGCGCCAGAACACCAGCTTCTAGAAAAGGCTGGGTGCTGCAGGAGTCACATTGCTTTGCCTTTTGATGAGCGGGGCAGATCTCATTGCAAGATTCCCACAAGACCAACAGACGGTGCACCGAAGCTTTTGCAGGGCAGCAGCCCCACGTCCCCGGAGATGTTGTCACGCTCACTTCCACTCAGCCAGTATCAAAGGGACTGGATCCAAATGCCCACCTCGGGGGCTCTGGGCCTCAGGAGGGCTTATCCAGCTGCTCGCAGATGGGGACCTACACCCTCAAATGGGCTGCACCATGCCAGTCTGTGCCACCCATTTCCTCCTAACCCATTCTCTCAGCATCATCTGCAACCGTTTTGCTGCCGTCGTGTTTTGTTTTGTTTTGTCACAAACCTAGTTACTGGAAAATTCTCTGAGGTTAAAGAAAATACAAGATAATAAAACCTTAGAAAAATAAGTAATTCTTTTATTTCTACCTCAAAATACATCTGGAACTCTAAGGGGGAAAGTAGACCAGAAGATGATTCCATCATAAAAATAAGATAAAAAAAACAATAATTGTCCATTTCAGGTCCGTCTTTAATCCAGCTGAAAGAGGTGTGAGCTGCCAGTTGTCTTGCTGTCAGGTGCCACCCCTGTGTCGGTGGCCTTGTGGCTGCCTCCCGGGGATTCCACGTCTAAGAGTTCCTGCAGGGTTCTGAGGACATGCTTTGGCTGGCCAGCCACCAAGTCCTGCAGGCGGGAGCCCATGTGCTCCTGGAGGCTCCTGGACAGCCGGCGCACCACCGTGCGGGCGTCCCCGCCGTGCCCAGACAGGGTGCCATTCCCGATCCTGTTGTTCAGGAAGTACCAGAGGATGGGAAGGACATGCCGCTCCACGGCCTGAGGCTTTCGGGGGTAAACTGAGGCCACCAGCACTGTTGGGCAGAAAGGAGGAGGAGTCACTTGAGCCAGGCACTCTCCCCCTCTCCCACCACACTCTTCAGGACACCAACTCTATCCCCCAGAGGGCAGACAGCCCAGCAGGGCTGGCTTTCCCCCTAGCCACAGTACCTAAGGATCATGACATGTTTAGGGGTCCATAAAATGTTTTCATTTATTTTAACATCAGTAGAAAAAAAATATGAATATATCTAGCTGGCTTATATTCATATTTACATCGAGTTATAAAACTTTTAATATTTTTGGTGGAAGAAGGGGTGCAGAGGCAGAAGTAGTCAGGGTCCATGACAATCATAGTGGGTTCCTGCTGCCCAGGGGAGGGGGAAGAGGCAGACCCACCTGGTGACAACCCTGCCTCTCCTGTCTACTAGCTGTGTGCGCCTGAGAGAGCCCCCCAACCTTTCCAAGCCTCTTCCAAATCTGCAAAGTGAAGATAAAAATCCTGAACTAAGCTCTCAAGAGTTTTAGAGATGCAATAATAAATATATGTAAAGTGCCTACCTCTAAGTAGGCAGGTGAAAAACAGTAGCTAGTATTAGTATTGCATTAATCCACATCATCTCCTATGAAAGTCCAGACAAACACAGAGGCGAACTGCACTAGGGAGAGAAGTCAAGACTGTCTCATGTTGTTAGGGAAATTTCTGTGCTGATTCTGCTTAAAACCACAAAGCAGCAAGTAGACACTGACACCTGTCAGCCTTGCAAGCTAAAAAACCACAGAGCAGTTGAGCAAAGCTGAATAAAACTGCAAGCCTGTCATGATTATGATGTTTGTTATAAGCCTATCATGATTCTACTATTTATAAGAATTATTGTTTATTGGATAACTTTTAAGTCTTTTCGCTAATTGGTTAATCATTTTTACCTGTGTGTGATTTGTTAAAAGTAACTCCCCAGAAAAAGTATAAAACCTGACAAAAACCCGGAAGAGGTGCTCAGAT
>CAUYSK010072045.1:0-11728 GCA_963575035.1 Avahi laniger | reverse complement strand
AACAGAGCTTAGAACTAGCCCGGCTAGTTTTTTCTACATATTTTTAGTTGTCCAATTAATTTCTTTCTATTTTTAGTAGAGACGGGGTCTCGCTCTTGTTCAGGCTGGTTTCGAACTCCTGAGCTCAAACAATTCGCCCGCCTCGGCCTCCCAGAGAGCTAGGATTACAGGCATGAGCCACCGCACCCGGCCTAATTTTCCCCCACTTTTCTTAATGATATGCTCATGCAAGCTTCATTTCATGGAGACTAAAGAAATTCAGCTGAAAAAAATAACTAGTCTAAAATCAGACACAGAAAAAGGGTAAGCTTTCCTCTGAGTACTTAGTACATATGCTCTGCAGTCAAATACATACTGCCTTGTGGTGGTCCTTAATTAGGACCTCCCGTTAGCCATACTTCCTCAACTGATTGTGTGTTTTTTGGGAGTAGTGACTATGTCTCCCACACAGACACAAGAAGCAGCAAGCATGCATCTGGACACACAGCCGGTGCTCAATATATTAATACGTTGGTTGGTTGATTGATTAAGGCAAAGCAAAGGTGGAGGCTGGATTTCACTCAAGCAATGTATTTCTTTTTTTCTTTCTTGTTTTTTTTTTAAATCAGTGTTGTTTTTGATAGAGAAAAACTAAAAACAACACAAATGTCCAATGTCAAGAGACTAAACAAATTATGGCACATTCATTTAAGTAAACTACACTGAAGTATAAAAAGAAGCAAATAGATCTATCTAAGTAATGCGGACAAGTGTGTATGATTTTGAAATGAAAAAAGAAAGTTGCAGCATAGTACATAATACATGATTCTATATTTATGTGAAAAATTAAATTAATCTGAGAAAGGGCACAGATTTGATCACTTCTAGCTATACTCATCTCTGTAATCCCAGAAGTTGGCACAAAGCCAGCGTTCAGCAAATGTTTGTTATATTACTATGGCAACACCAAGGACTCAGAGTAGCACTTAAAATATTCCCAATAGAGTCTGAATTCTGACCTTTTTCTGTTACTCCAAAACAAGCAGGATTTTCCTATTGTTGGGCAAGAAGGGATGGGGAGAGGACTTTAAAATTAGCCAAAGTTAGACTGTGAGATTGAAAGTCACTGGTTCAATCCCAGATTTGGATGCTACTTTCTTTTTGCCTGCTTTATCTATCTACCCTATCTATATATTAATCAATTTTGCTAACTTTTTATTTCAAAAAATTTCAACTCTTCTAGAGAAGAGTTGCAAGGCTAATACAATAAACATCTGTACACCCTTGGCTTAAATTCACAAACTGTTAACTTTTGACACATTTGCTTTATCTCTCCTTCTGTGTGCATATGTGTGTGTGTGCTGTTTTTGCCAAACCATTTCGAAGTAAGTTACATAAATCAAGATACTGCAACCCTAATATTTCAGCATGTATCTCCTAAGAACATTTGCCTATTTTTAAATATATCTTACCTTGAAATAGTTTAAGATTCACAAGAAGTCACAAAAATAGTACAGAAAGTTTCCATGTACCATTTACCCAGCTCCCCCCATGATAACATCTTATATAACCATAGTACATTATCAAAACCAGAAAAATGACATTGGCATAACACATTAATTCAGCTGCAAACCTTATTTATATTTCACTAGGTTTTTTTCTCTCTCTCTCCCTCCAAATTTTTATCATGTGTATATATATTTGAGAGAACTGTTACATCATCACAAAAAACTCCCTCATGTTACCCATTTATAGTAACATCTTCCCCCCAGTCCTACAATCCTAACCCCCATCAACCACTGATCTGTTCTTCATCAGTACAATTTTGTCATTTCAAGAATATGATATACATGACCCGGCGCAACAGCTCACGCCTATAATCCTAGCACTCTGGAAGGCCAAGGCAGTAGGATTGCCTGACACCAGAAGTTCAAGACCAGCCTGAGCAACAGCAAGACTCTGTCTCTAAGAAAAACAGAAAAATTATTAGGGCATGGTGATACATGTCTGTAGTCCCTTGGAAGGCTGAGGCAAGAGGATCACTTGAGCCTAGGAGTTTGAGGTTGCAGTGAGCTATGATGATGCCATCACACGCTAGCCTGGGCAACAGAGCAAGACTCTACCCCTCCCTCTGCACACACCAAAAAAAGATTATATAAATGGAATCATATAACATGTAAAATTTGGAGATTAGTTTTCTTTCAGAAAAATGTCCTTGGATTCACCAAGTTATTGCGTGTATCAATAGTTCATTCTTCTTAATGCCAAACAGTATTCCATTATATTGATATAGCATGGTTTGTTTATCCATTCACCTGTAGAAAGACATTTGGCTTGTTTCTTGTTTTATTCTGCTATAAAGAAAGCTGCTATGCACATTCATGTACAGATTTTTGTGTGAACACAGATTTTCATTTTTCTAGGCTAAATACTCAGGAGTAAGATTGCTGAGTCATAGGTAAACGTATATCAACCTTATAAGAAACTGCTAAAGTGTTTTTCCAGAGTAGTGCTGTACCATTTTACACTCTGATCACAATCGA
This sequence comes from Avahi laniger, assembly GCA_963575035.1. Lineage (NCBI taxonomy): Eukaryota > Metazoa > Chordata > Mammalia > Primates > Indriidae > Avahi > Avahi laniger. The sequence goes on along the minus strand of CAUYSK010072045.1, from coordinate 9,206 downwards.
TAAGAGATCCAGCTGTTCTGAACCCTTGAAAGCACTGGGTATTGTTAGTATTTTGTGTTTTAGCCACTCTAGTAGGTATGTGGCATTGTGTCATTGTGGTTTTAATTTGTACTTCCCTAACAACTAGGTATGTTGAACATATTTTCATGTGCTTATTTGCCATCTGTGTATTCTCTTTGGTAAAATGCCTACTCAAGTCTTTTGCCCATTTTTCAATTGGAATGTTTGTTTTCTTCCTATTATGTTTAGAGAGTTCTTTATATATTCTGGATTTAAACCCTTTGTTGTGATTTGCAAATATTTTCTCCCAGTCGGTAGCTTGTCTTTTCATCTTCTTAACAGAGCCCTTTGTAGAGCAAAAGATTTTAATTTTGATGAAGTCAAATTTATTGAATTTTTTTAATGGATTGTACTCTTGGTGTCATGCCAAAGACTTTTCCCAAGTGCTTCTACAAGAAAGCATTCTCAACCATTTTTTTCACCTCACGTGTTTAATACTGATAGATGCTCGGAGAGATATATAGATGCAGAAGATGAACTGTGCTCAAGAAGCTTCCAGTTCTATCTATCTACTTATTTACTTACTTTTAGAGACAGGGTCTTGCCATGTTGCCCAGGCTAGAGTGCAGCAGTTATTCATAAGCGCAATCATGACACACTACAGCCTCGAACTCCTGGGCTCAAGCAATTCTCCCACCTGAGCCTTCAGAGAAGCTGGGGCTACAGGAAGGTGCCACTATGTTCCATTTAGACAAGCGCACAAATAATTATAGCAGAATATGCTAATTATGAGCAAAGGCTATGGGTAGGAGAGGAGAGTTCAAGGGAGAGATGAATCACTTTCCATCAGAGATACCAGGGAAGGCTTCATGGAAGAAACAGCATTTGAGCCTTAAGAATTTCAATAGTTGAAGGAGAGGCAGAGGAGGAAATTCCAGGAAGAGAGAATTACATAAGTAGAAAAACAGGGATGGGACATAAAAGCTAACATCCAGAACTGGGGTGGGGGCAAGGTGGGGGATAGTAAGTTTACTGTCGGATATACAGTATCTGAAGACTAGCAAGCATTCATGAAGAGATCTGTAACAGCAGCTACATATGTGAGTTTGGAGTTGGAAATTGGAAATAGGAATTTGTGAATCATCAGCACAGGTAGGCCTTTTGTTATATGCCCCACAGCAACCTGTACTCCCCTTCAGAGCACGTGTTATGATTATAATTAACAATTAACTTGTAGGCTAGGCACAGTGGCTCTTGTCTATAATCCTAGCAATCTGGGAGGCCAAGGCAGGAGGACTGCTTGAGCTCAGGAGTTCAAGACCACCCTGAGCAAGAGTGAGACACCATCTCTACTAAAAATAGAAAAATTAGCGAGGCATCGCAGCGCACCCCTGTAGTCCCAGCTACTCAGGAGGCTGAGGCAAGAGGGGTAAGCCCAGGAATTTGAGGTTGCAGTGAGCTATGACACCGCCACTGCACTCTACCCAGGGCAACAGAACAAGACTGCAAGACTCTCAAAAAAAAAAAAAATTAACTTGTAATTAGTTGTTTAATCTCTGTGTTTTCCTGCCAGAATGCCAGTCTCATGGAGGCAGAGTCTGTATTCTGCCTTATGCCTAGCACCTGCTTCAGGGCCTTGCACATAGTAAACATTCAATAACTATTTGCTGAATGAATGAATTATGGAAGTTGATACTTCTAATAACCACCATTTACTGAGCATGCACTGTGATACCCAGTTTGTATACATAACCTCATTTAAACCTCACAGGAATTTCATGAGAATTAGGTCAAGCGTTCTCAAACCTAGATCCAGTGGGTTTCAAGTAAGGCCTGGGAAATCTGAATTTAAATTCCCAGGTCATTCTAATGATCAACCAGGTTTGCAGAATACTCAGGTGGATGGTTTTATTTAAGCTTCAAAGATGAAGAAACTAAGGCTCAGCAAATAATAGAAATGTGTTCAAGGTAACGTGGTTAGGAAAAACCATAATGCAAAACTAAATCTCTCAGGGAGAGAACTTTACCACAAGCCTCCCTACCTGTGAAAGATACAATATCTATTTTATCTTATTTTCAAATTTTATTTTATTTAGTGTTTGGAGACAGGGTCTAGCTTTGTTGTCTGGGACAGAGTGCAGTGGCATCCTCATAGCTCACTGCAACCTCACACGCCTGGGCTCAAGGGATCCCCCTGCCTCAGCCTCCAGAGTAGCTGGGACTACAGGCATGCACAATCGTGCCAGCTAATTTTTCTATTTTTTTTTTTTCTAGTAGAGATGGGGTCTCACTCTTGCTCAGGCTGGTCTCAAACTCTTGACTTCAAGTGATCCTCCCACCTCGGCCTCCCAGAGTGCTAGGATTATAGGCGTGAGCCACTGCGACCAGCTGGGAGATCCCTTATCTAAAAATGAAAATCAATGAGGGAAGAGCAGAAGGCCAAGAACCAAGTCACTGAAACCAAGGAGAGGGGTCAGGACTGCCAAATGCCTCAGAGAGACTACAGAGGATGTGGTATGAGGGGGAAGTGGGGATGACCGACCAACGTGTCTGTCATGCCCAAGTGCAACATTAGAGGATGACCCTGCACACCCAGGACATTCCCTCAGGAAACCTAGCCAGCTGGAAGGAGTTACGGACTGAGGTTCAGCCAACAGTGATCCTTCGTAGGAAAGTGTTGTGCTAAAATTATTAAAGCCAAATATCTAGGCCTGTGGGATGGGATGCCAAGAAAGGGAAGTGTAAGTCCCAAGGAGGAATATCAGTTAGGAATCTCAGGTACGCTATTAAGAAAATGCAAAATGCAGCCCACTCTAGATTTTTCCAGGGCCCCTGCCACTTTGTTGGATTACATAGGCCTTTTGTCGTACTGTCTTCTGCTCTATGTGTGTTTTGCCTTTGGGGTACTGCTTCTAGCTTCCGAGGTCAGACGGGATCGGCACGGTCAGGGCCGTGTGGTCGCAGACAGGGGGTACTGCTTCTATTTGAGGATGGAAAAGGAAATAAAGGTGGAACTCCAATCAGGACATTTTGCTGCTTTCAGTAGTCCTGAGTAACATGGTTGAAATATAGCCCAGAAGTAAGATCTTCTAATTATCTGTGGTCGTTTCCACTTTACCACACTCATGCAGGCCTCTGGTACCACAAACGATCAAGGTTGGCTGTATTCTCTCTCCCAAGGGGTAGCATGGAGACCTGTGTAAGGATATGGTGGACAGTCTCCTGCAATCCCCTCACTAAACCCAACTTGTATCCTGTTGCTGGTGGCTATGAAACAGTGTCCTTTTATTTGAAAGAGGATGACGATGACAATAATCCCTTATACCTGTACAGCTTATGGAGCACCTTCGCACGTACCAGTTCAATCATTCATGACTCTGGGGAGGTAGGCATTGTTATCTCCACATGCTTAGTAAGTGGCAGAAGCCGTAATTCAAACCTGTTGCCTCTGAGTTCAATGTTCTTCCAATTACAAACCAGCCTACTAATTTATTATTGGCCAAAACCCTCATGAAGCCCACTTAGCCCTATTTTGGAAATTAATGAGACTTCAAGAGTCTCACTGCACTAAGCAGAATTATGCTGTGAGGAAAGGACGTATGTTTCCTTGCTGGAGACCTTGTACAGAGTGCTGCACCCGAGCCTCAATGTCTTATCTGTAAGATGGGGGTGACAGCCACTATGCAAAAGTGCTAGCATAAAGACTGACAGATGGTAATTATTCAGCAGCATTAATATTCTTCCATCCTTCACCTCACCAGGTCTTTCTGAGCCCAAAGACCTCAGAATTGAGTCCCTCTAGCTGAGGTCTTTGGTCTATGATGAGGAGCCAGAGCGGCAGGGTGTGGCAGGGCCTGACCATATTCCATGACATCAAATACAAAGCCAAGAGATATGCTCCAAAGTCTCATAAGATCCCCTTTCCCCCTTACTTTGGTGGCCTGCCCCAGGTAATATTCCTCCCCCCACCCCATGAAGTGAAATAAAACTTATCCTAGAACTACATCCTTGAGATTCCAAGATCAAAGGAGGCCCTCAATCTGGAATTCTGGAATATAACTAAAAAAGTCTTCCTACTCCCTCTCCAAAGCCATATCCATATCCTGAGTGATATCATAAGCTTGAAGGTGAATACGTAGTGCACACCGCACACTAACCCCTCACAGCTTTCATCTTTTCAGATGCCATTCTTTGATTCCCCCCACTGTGTGGTAGAAGCGGCCCCCTAGTCACCAGTGCTCTTCCCCATTCCTGGAGTTCAACTGGTTTGCAGGGCCCTCTTTGGTCCAAAGAGAGATCTCCATCGGAAGTGCAAAACCAGATGAGGACCTGTGCTGCAGGATTTGTGCAGAGTGAAATCTCAAATGCCTACAGGGCCAGACAGGTAAAGCAAATGAATTAAGAAGGTGGGCGTAATTCAATGGAGAATGGCGGGGACTGTGGTGAACAAGAGAGCACACTTCTTAATCAAATGGCCAGGGCACCTCACCTCTGCTCACTGTGGCCATCCCAGCTCTTTGCATATTCAGAAGAAGCCAGAAATCTAGTTTCTTTTGGGTGAAACCGCCCGGTTTTAAAATGCTAATTTTGAAATGTTTTCAAACACAACCGTTTTCAACACAAAAGTCTGCAGCCCCCTTTTCACCAGCTTGTGGTCCCAGCCTGTGCCCGTGCTTTACAGCTCTATTGTTGAGCCCCAGTAATTCCCAGCGCCGCCTCCTTTCCCGGTCTGGCCCCTTTTCTCTCTACTTCCGCTTCTTTTCACTTTCCGCAGCTTGGGCTCACTGTCTTTACCGATCTCCCCGCTCTTCTGGGGGTGTCGCAGGCTTTCCGCGCATCTTCCCGCCCCGGGCGCTCCCCGAGAGCTGCAGAGGAACAGCCGGAGAGATGCTCTCTGACGCAGACTCACTTTTCCCCAACACCTGAGGGAGGGGACAAGGCCTCGCCCTGCGGACCCCGACTCTAACTGGAAAAACAGGACCTCCCCCTCAGGAACTCCGGGGTGAGGGAGGGCGTAGGGGGCACCTCCCCCGGAAAACCCTCACCTCCCACTGGGTTAAAGAGGGAAGAGAGGACGGGGTCAAGGGACGCGACAAAGCAGTGCGGTTTCCGGATGGGAAACCTCAGCTGTTTAGGCACCCCTCTGCTCAAGTCACGTCCAAAGCAGTCGATTCTTGGGGAGAGGCTCTGCGGACAGAGGGCGACTCCCACGCAGATGGCCCTGTCCCCGCGTCCCAGGTCGGTCGCGCGCGCAGCTGCGGTAGTCACTGTGCTTCCCCGCCCCCGCTCCTGGATGCCCCCCTTCCCTCTCCCCGCCAGACCCGGAGCAGGAGCTCCGCCCCCAATGCGCCGCCCCAGCCCCGGCGCCTTAAAACCCGGTGCACACCGCCCAGCCGCGCCCTGTCTGCCGCACCTCTCCTTTCTTTTGTAGCTCCAGCAGCAGCCGCACGCCGGGTCCTGATCCCAGCACCATGAGCTTCGGCTCGGAGCACTACCTGTGCTCCGCCTCCTCCTACCGCAAGGTGTTCGGGGATGGCTCTCGGCTGTCCGCGCGCCTTTCTGGGGCCGGCGGCTCGGGCAGCTTCCGCTCGCAGTCGCTGTCCCGCTGCAATGTGGCCTCCTCAGCCGCCTGCTCCTCGGCCTCGTCGCTTGGCCTGGGCCTGGCCTATCGCCGGTCTGCGGCTTCCGACGGACTGGACCTGAGCCAGGCGGCGGCGCGCACCAACGAGTACAAGATCATCCGCACCAACGAGAAGGAGCAGCTGCAGGGCCTCAACGACCGCTTCGCGGTGTTCATCGAGAAGGTGCATCAACTGGAGACGCAGAACCGCGCGCTCGAGGCCGAGCTGGCCGCGCTGCGGCAGCGCCACGCCGAGCCGTCGCGCGTCGGCGAGCTCTTCCAGCGCGAGCTGCGCGACCTGCGCGCGCAGCTGGAGGAGGCGAGCTCGGCGCGCGCGCAGGCCCTGCTGGAGCGCGACGGCCTGGCCGAGGAGGTGCAGCGGCTGCGGGCGCGCTGCGAGGAAGAGAGCCGCGGGCGCGAAGGAGCCGAGCGCGCTCTGAAGGCGCAGCAGCGCGACGTGGACGGCGCCACCTTGGCCCGCCTGGACCTGGAGAAGAAGGTGGAGTCGCTGCTGGACGAGCTGGCCTTCGTGCGCCAGGTGCACGACGAAGAGGTAGCCGAGCTGCTGGCCACGCTGCAGGCTTCGTCGCAGGCCGCGGCCGAGGTGGACGTGGCTGTGGCTAAACCAGACCTGAGTTCGGCGCTGAGGGAGATCCGCGCCCAATATGAGTCCCTGGCCGCTAAGAATCTGCAGTCCGCCGAGGAGTGGTACAAGTCCAAGTTTGCCAACCTGAACGAGCAGGCGGCGCGCAGCACCGAGGCCATCCGGGCCAGCCGCGAGGAGATCCACGAGTACCGGCGCCAGCTGCAGGCACGCACCATCGAGATTGAGGGCCTGCGCGGGGCCAACGAGTCCTTGGAGAGGCAGATTTTGGAGCTGGAGGAGCGGCACAGTGCTGAGGTGGCTGGCTACCAGGTAAGGACCGGAGTGCTGCGTAGGGAGGGGCGTCCTGTCCTCTCCTGAGTCTACTGCTCTTTCTGGTAAAATTGGGCCCTAGGATTTAAGGGGAGGATATGGGAGGGGAGAGAATGGCCCCGACTGGTGGCGTTGGCAAACAAAAAGCCCTGGAGTCTCTACTGTTAATTTCAGGGGCCTGGAAGCCCTCCTTCCCGGCCCCTCACTTTTGTCCCTGTCCTGGCCCTTCTAACAAAGAAGCCTTAAACTTCTTTGGAATCTGAAAATCTAACTATGCCTCTCTGTCAGCAAGTGGGCATGCAAGCACTGGCGACCTGGAGAACAGTCCTCCACCCCAAAGTAGGAGTGAACCTGACAAGGGCGGGTCACAGCCTCTCGATGGTGGGCGGTGCTGTCTCGGCTATCTGGCTTGTCTGGTTGACTTTGAAAGATTTTTTGTGCACCTTGAAATTGATATTTATGGAGTATGATCTGCCTCAGGGTTGGGGGGAGAATGCTGTACTGAACTGAGGTGGGTCTTATCCTATTTTCTTGACTTGTCCTCAAAGGGGTATAGATTGGGAGCCAACAAGCTGCGTGATGATTGAGATAATAGCAACCGCCCTGCTCTACCCTCCTCCCCCAAAACACACACACACACACACACACACACACACACCCTCACCCTCCCTACACACACACACACACACACCCTCACCCTACACACACACACACACACACACACACACACACACACACACACACCCCTCAGCCTCCCTTCCCCCACCCACATTCCCTACTGACATTTCTTCCTAAAGAAAACCTTACACCGGGTTAGCAAAAGGAGACTGGTTTGGGCGCTGTCCGAGGTGCTGATGTCGAGTTCTTCCTATCTCAGCAATTATGTCTCTCCCGTCTCATGTCCCAGTTATGAATCTCTAGGCAATTAACTGCTTTTGGTTTCTTTTTTCTTCTGCAATATCAACAGCTACCTGCAATCAAAGGTCACCTCGTGGACAGCATCAATTTTCACTTTCATGGATGGCTTAGCACTTAATGAAAACCATTTAATTTGCTCAGTGTCTGTGAGGTCCCACTTTAAAATTCTCATTTTCTTAACAGTTTTCCCTCCTAAGTGTATGCAATAATTGAAGAGATGGTTTCTTTGTTATAATTCACATATTTTTTTCCATATTTCCCTGTCCTCTAAGCTCCTGTGAATGTATTGATTGGCTCTTTTTTCCCAACAAAGGCCCAACAAAGGCCACTACATCTTCAGTTTTACCATAGAGGACATTCTGGGCTTATGACCACAAAAGACACAGAGGCAGGAGACAGAGTGAATGAAAAGTATAGAAAAGAAATAGTGTGGTTCAATTTCAAGGTACAATGAAAGCTCCTTTGAATAGAATGCCAATAATTCAGAAACTTGAAATAATTCAAGATAGGATTGAAGTCAACATTTGATGAAATTAATAGGGTTTGGGAACATTAATAAAATAGAATTAAGAAAAGAGTGAAATCTCAAAAGTACCATTTTAGTCAGGAGCTAAAGAATTGTTACTGATGTGCAGGTATTTACTGTTTAATTACAAATGACTCCCTTTGATGAAGAAAGAAAGCCTGCTTCTAATAGATAATTTGTTTTGGTTAGTTTGGTATTATGGTATTATTTAAATAAGTACTTCTATTCTGCTTCAAAATCTGTAACTCGAACTTTTCACTATGTACCCTAGCCTCTGGATGGCTTGAATTGGTCACATTTGGTTAATCAAGACTTCATGTTTTTTCCAGACGCCTCAAAGTATGAGCTAGGTGGTCTACTGGAGGGCTAGCCCAGTATTCCTACAAAAAGGACAACTTACACGGAATTGCCAGCTGAAGTGGGCTTTGCCACATCATGTTTGCTAGTTACAGCTCCTGCATACTGAGAGGTAGTGACAGTGTTGTTTGTCTTGTTTGCTGTAAAAGGCTTTCAGCATTAGACAATAGTAGGGTCATCTAGACTTGGTCTACAGCAAACAAAAAAACAACAGAAACTGCGGCATCTGCAGCTCTGCAGTGCTGCCCCCGTCAGCTTGAGCCTTGGAGGACCTGCTGATGGGAGTGGAAGGGAAGCTTAGACATCAGGAAGCTGTTTCCTACTCCTTGGGACCTAAGGCTCAGGTGGGCCTCACAGCCTTACCTATGGGTCCTGAAGGCCTGAAGCCACAGGGATGTCTCTGGCTGTTCAAACCATGTCAGTTACTAGTGCTGACCAGGGCAAAAAGTCTCCCTCTCCACAGTGACATTTAGCCATTGTTTTCTTGCCCTGTCACTCCATCCTCCTCCACCCCCTTTTCACTGCAGTAATGGGAGGTGATCCTCTTTCTTCTGCTTCAGAGATTAGTGGTAGGGCCATTTTCCTTTGCAAGCTTGGCACCCTCTATGAGACACAGGAAGGCCCAATTAAAGTCATGTTTTCTTGGCCCCAGAGAACTGATAGCCTATTTGAGGAGAGAAGGCTTCTTACGCTTTTATTTTTTTTTTTATTTTTATTTATTTATTTATTTTTTTGAGACAGAGTCTCACTCTCTTGCCTGGAGTGAGTGCCGTGGCGTCAGCCTAGCTCACAGCAACCTCAAACTCCTGGACTCAAGCAATCCTACTGTCTCAGCCTCCCAAGTAGCTGGGACTACAGGCATGTGCCAC
>CAUYSK010072044.1:0-11562 GCA_963575035.1 Avahi laniger | reverse complement strand
TAGAAAATAAAAGCCACTCCAGAAATTTCAAAAAGAGGAAACTTCAAGTAATTGTTTGCAAACTGGTGAAAGTGTTGAAAAAAAGTAAAAAGGCATAATGAAGTTATGCTGATATTAAGATATGTAGAAAGTTCCAATTATTCTGGACTGGAGGGATAAAAGGGATAAAAGTAATTGCCCACAATTACTGGGTAAGAGGACTGCCACCGACTGCAGGAAGCCAGAATACAGCGTCTTCTCTGATGTGGCATGAGCTTGCTTTCTCGCTGCTGTCACTAGAATCAGAGTTCACAGGTCTATGTCACTGAAGCTGCTCGAGTGTCCACCACCACAGCCACTGTCTATCCTATTAGCACAGCGCCGCCTACGAGAGAACCCAGGCGCCTACATTTGCTCATCGATGCTGGTGCAACGCAATGCTTGAGGCGCTGTCAGAGCAGAAAAGAAAAAGGAAATGCCTTCTTCTTTTATTCACCTTCCCATTTCCTGCCAGTGTCTTGCAGAATCTGAAGAGAAATCATCTTGTAGGGTGTTCAGAAAATGTAGTTAATAACTCCCAGCCCCGTTATGGGGGAGAGGATAAAAGATCAGGAATCCAGCTTGGAACAAATATATACACATTGTTGCTCCATGAATTAGTATTAAACGTGTTTAGGGACAGGATTTGTCTGAGGAGTTTTACAGAGCTTTGCCCCAAAGGAATATGTGAACGTGTTGGTTTGCATTTCGAATGCTGTTACACTCGAAAGGGTATCTCTGAAAGGCAGTAGCGGCTGTATCCCACGAGGCACCGCGTTTCTCAGACCTAAAGAACTGGATTTGCTTCGTAAAGCACAAGTGAATCTGTTAAAAACTATAGGCTGAGAGCTGACGATGAAGTGCTCTCTGGAACAAACAGCTTCCCGGAAACGACAGCTTCCCCAATGGCTAAAAGCAAAGCTTTTGTTTAAACCACTCTAGACTACCTGTCTCCATTCACGATAACCTAATAAACATGGAGCTTACATATCTCTGTTTGATCCCTCTGTTTAAATGATAAACTTACATTAGAATTTAGAAATTAACCTTTGAAAGACTTTGTAACCGTTTGCTCACGTAAATAGAATTAGTTAAAGAATCTATAGAAGCCTTCTGTAAAAGCCTTTTGAAAATCTGTTAACCTGAGAGGAACTACCTGTTGTTATGTAAATCTGTTACCCCTGACAATTATTCACTATTTCCAATAAGTTACTATGTAAGACTTCATTCGGGGCTTTTTGAGACCCAAGGAGAGGTCCAAGCCCTCTGAGCTCCCGTTTTGCCTATAATCTTTATAAACTTATAAAACTGTATCTTTGTCTCAGTGTATTCTTTTATTTCTTCCATTTTCTATTTCTCTCTATTATTTTCTTATCCCTTGCAACTCTACCAAAGGGACCTGGTTTTTTGCGGGGAACACAGGCCACGTTCCCGGCACACATTGCTTAGCATTTCTAGAAACAGGATGAAGAGACGAGCTGACTTCTTCTTTCATATTTTACTTTTATGTCTCAAAATATAGAGAATCTATGTGAATTGTTTCATTGTTCGTTATTCTCAAGAAATTAAACTGGAGGAGTTTATCCATCAGCTATTGTGCTAGGAAGCATTCTTTCTTCTAACTTATAAATATGTCTGTCAATCCAATCTTAAAAATGCTCACACTGTTGAAAATGTGCCCATAGAGCATAGGGGTCTACAGAGTCCAGCTGGACAGTCATCAACATATGCATTTTTCCATCCTAATCTGCGGACCTGAGTTCAATCTATTGTGACCATAATAAGATTTATTTAAACTCTTTAATAGGCTCAGTGCAAAAATATTTCACCATTAGGAAACAATTCAAAATATACAGCAGAGTCGGAGCAGCTCTCCCTTGAAGGTATTTGCAGGCGTTTTTTAGATTCCTCTAACAGCCACGCAGTACCTCTCCCTGTCACCTTCATCCACATACCGCCGATTCGAGGTATACCAGTTTGTGTGCATCTCTGAAGATCATCATGCCTTATAGAAACAGGGTGTGTTTCAGCTTACTTCACATTTCTTTGTACAAACTGTTAACCTCTGTGATCAAATATATCATTTTTGGAAAAGGTTTTTAAAAGAAGATTTAAAAAGATTATTTCCTAACACTGCATCCATGGCAACGGTTCAAGAACACAGTTATGTTGCCCTTTTGTTGTGTGGGTTGAATACCTGATACAGAAATATTGTAATAAAGCAGTTGCCATTGCTAAAATCAAATGCCCCTGAGAAAGAGCTGAGATGTGCTTGGATTGCAGTTTACTGTACAAAGATGCTACTTGGTGCGATTCTTCTGGGTTTGCTTTTAAGAATGCTATTTTGACAGAGAAATTAAGTCATCATTTGCCACAGAATGATCCAAAGAAAAATGCGTCTCTGAAATGCAGGTTGATGTAGGGAAGGTTGACAGAATCAATGAATCACCTCCTTAATATAATTTTGCTACTTCAGCATAGATCATTAATCTAATGGATTATGTTTTGTAGTTGATGTATTTTTTTTGTCTGTGTACTAAAATGACATATGGAACTTTCTCATTTTAATGGTCACTTAACCTTCACAGTGTGAAAGACTTAAGTGAATTTAAACATTTGTATTAAAATATGTGCCATCTATCTCAGACACTTAGTAACTAGAAGTTGCAGTTGGCTCTTTGATGCAAGCAGCAGCTATTGTTGGCTGCAGTGGTGATGCTGAAGACGCCTTTGCATGAAATTTGAGGGCACTTTTTATTTTTGGAGAAATGAGAAATTAGAAAAGGTTTGTCCTCAGGATCCTATATAGATTTTCTCATTCATTCTCCTTCTCTCAATCCTAGTTATTTTAATCCTGTAAGGAAATTACTGTAAAGGTATTTGCAGCAATATACTAAAGACTGTGCTATTCCACCAAATTCATATTTTTTTAAAAAAAAAATCACAGTGAAATAGCATTTATTTAAAAATAAATGAATCCTTAGTATTAGCATTTTATGCCATACATAAATTATTTTAGAAAAAATAGGTCATTAGTTCATTAATTTAAGATACTTATTTTATGCCAAACATTTTTCTGGATTTTGGGATTGCAAAGGAAAGTAAAAAAAGTTCCCTCACATCCTGGAGTTCATGGACTAGTGAAGACAGTCTATAGGGTAAATAATTATAATATCCAACTGATAATTTCTAAGATAGAGGGAAATATGGAGAATAGAGAATAATAACTCTTATACCAAAACGCAGGCCTTGTACAGAATCAATCTAGAAGAAATCCTGTCCTAAATTTTAAATGATAAGAAAGAAAGTCAGAGATGTTGAGCATTATGAGTGTGTCTTGGAGGTGGAGAACTGCAGTCTAGATGTGAGCTGAAAACAGAAGTACCCGGAATTGCATTTCACATACAAACGGCGATATTTGGGGGCTGCTTCTAAGCCCTGTTCCAAATACGTTGTTGATGATAGAGAAACCCATCTGGGATTGTGAATGGAAAAAGAGACAAGGAGTAAGAGACTAAGTTGACGTTGAAACGCCCCCCCCAGGGCTCTGCCAGGACAGTGTGTTTTATGGGAGATCTGGATCCCAAATGCAACCTATTAATAGTACTGAGATTGTTTATGGGAAATCTACTCCATTTAGAGGCAGGGGAACAGATAGACTGCTTGTTGGGGTATGGTGTGCAAAAGACCACTCAAATCAAATCATGGGGTTAGCACTTGCATGAGACTGACCCAACCCAGGGGGACTTTGCAGATCTAGATGGTAGAATTTTCAGTAAGGAAGCTTCACTTGCCTTTCCTTGAATTCACGAGCTTTTTTGTCTTGGGTTCTCTGTCTACGCTCTGAGAAATGCGTGGTCACGGGCACAGCTCTCCCAGCGCCAGGCAGCAGGTCAGAGCCCAGAATACCGCAAACAGCAGGACTGAAATTATTATCCGGGTCCATGCGCTCTGTTCTGTCCCGAGAGCTTCAGGCAGACTTCCTAATGGATGCGGAAGTTCAGTTTAAGTCAGCACTTCCATCAGAAACCTGTTTTTTGGGGGCACTCTTAACTAACAAAAAGTCTCTATGCTTGGTCAGAAATGCGTTTGTCTGTTTGACTCAAAGAGGTTGTTAAGTCACCACTAATGGTGGAATTTTAATACAGAAAAATAGGAAAATTGAGCAAAGGAAAGTGAGGCTAAGAATTTTTAATCATTTTCTTTAGGATTACCATTTCCATGAAGATGAAACCATTAATCAAGTAGAGATGCTTATTTTTAAACACGTTTCCCAATCATCAAGACTATATGATATTTTCTGAGTATGTCAAGCACTTTCATAACTTCATACATTTTTATTTCATTCTTTAAGCTTCTTGACATATGTATCTATCTTTTGGAAATTTATTCTTCAATGCTCAACAGAAATGGCCCCTCTTTAATTTGGTCTTCCCTGAGACCACTTATCCAGGAAGATTTAAATGTACCATAACATATTACTAATACATTTATTGGGCCACTTACTGGTTTACTGTTATTATAAATAGATTTTTGCATGTCTCTTTCCTATTCTGGATTAAACCACTGTAGCAGTTTACATTTATTAGGCTCTCACTAGGTATACTGTTTCATTTAATCCTTATGAGATTCCTATGAGGTAAATACTATTGTTAGCCCCATTTAACAGATTATGAAATTAAGACACAGAAGGGACTTCCTCAAGATCAGTCCAGTAAGTTGCTGAGCATGTTTCTAAACTCAAGAAGTCTGACTACAAAAACTGTTTCCCTATTAAGCTCTAAATGACAGATTTTATATAAAAGAGAATTTTATCTCCACATAAGGACACAAAAGCAAAAGGCCAGCTTTTTAAGTAAAACATAGTAAAAGAGAGGACAATCCACTTATGCTGAAATATAATCATGCGCTTCCCCCAATGTTATCAAAATGCAGCAGCGTCGTTAACTAGCCATCTGTATAAATGACACTTAGACACAGAACATGCTTTATGGTAATTTTTTTCTCTACTTGCATTTTGTCACTTTCCTCGGAATAAGGTCACAAACATATTTTTAAAACAGTCTCAAAGTAAGAAATGTAACTTTCTGAAAATTAATTTCTTAATCAAAGTATTTTCTGGGAATCTACATTACATTCAAGACATCTTTATTTAAGGAAAGACCCAATATGTGTCTTGTGAGACCTCAAAGCTGAGAATTTTCTTCTCATTATCTCCATGTTGATGGGAAGGAAGTTCATTTTTGGCTACTTTTAATTGTACTACTTTATGGCTTTTTAATGTATGCATTGTGCAGTATAGCTTTTTACTGTATTCATGTGTGTTTTTTTCTGAGGAATTGATTTATTCTATTTCATTCATTTTTAATTTGTGCTTCTGGAAGAAATAAGACTCAGAAAGGTGCTAGATATTTTATAAGACATTTAAAGTGAATATGAATGTTAGTACTAAGAATTAGGAAAGATTAAAGAGTCAAAAATCTGTTTACTTCTGTTCAGAAGCATCTGCTTTCATCTGAAAGAGGAAAGTGTTCCTCCGGAAGCAGGAGCTGCTTGTCAAATAATGTCACCCTTCGTTATTGCCTGATGTTCTGCTTCCTGCTTTATTTTTCTTGACATTAGGTATAGCTTTTTCCGTGGCAATTAGATTGCCATTGTCACAATTATGTTTAGCAATTAAAGAAATTCCTGTGGATTAAGAAATGGCTTATTTTAAGGCAAAATTGTTTCTCTCTTATAAGTTTGTAACTGTAGTTAGGGTGGCTGTCATGCAAATAGCAACAATGAACAAAGCTTTCTCCATTTCTGATTAGGGTAACTGAAGAAATAAATATATTTCATTTATGTGAAGCGTTATAGAATTTCTTTAATTTATAACCATTCTGTTATTAATCTTCCGTGGAGGAAAGATGGAAAACTGCTGAAGGTGAGCGTATAGTCAGAATATTATGAACTGAAAACCAAGGTGTTTTGTGTTTTAATCTACTAGGACACAATTTTATGTTCAAGTCTTTAGTTTAGTTATTTTATTGTGTACCATCACTGGTGCTATGATCAATTCCTTTTCCCAAGAAGTTAAATATAGAAAAAGATGTTTAATAATAACACAAATATCTAGGGGCCTTTACTTAGGCAGGATGTAAAAAGTATTGATTGAAATTAAGATACAGTAGAATGTGATATCAAATGGGGATATATTAGGTGTGTATAGTTTTGGCTCCAGAATTCTGACACTGATTTAAAGACTGCATGTTTAAATTTAATGTCGAACAAGACACAAGTAAGAATGGATTTTATAGGAAAACATAGATGAGTTGTGATGTTTCATCAGTAGTGTATCGCTTCTAGGAAAGAAGTGAGAGACAAGTTAGAAAAAAGAAGATTACTAATGTGTTATTAAATATTGAAATAAGCAATTGAAGACATGAAATGTTAATTACGGAGTTTATATCTCAAGTCAAATTTCAACATTATCTGTGTTATTTTAAATATAGACTCTATTATGCCTTCAGAGCAGTTGAAAATGTTCTGTGACACCAGTAAGTATTCTTCTATTCCCCAAGTTTAAAACTTTCATTGTGTAATTCTAATAGCTCTATTTGTTCTCTTATTCCTCACAGTGACTATTGTATTTTTATTTTGATATAAAATGTATGCTGTTACACGTTAAACCTTGTTTCCTCTTGAGTGTATCCTTCCCTTTTTCTTATATCACATAGAATTGACTAGCAA
Organism: Avahi laniger; assembly: GCA_963575035.1. Classification (NCBI taxonomy): domain Eukaryota; kingdom Metazoa; phylum Chordata; class Mammalia; order Primates; family Indriidae; genus Avahi; species Avahi laniger. The sequence goes on along the minus strand of CAUYSK010072044.1, from coordinate 4,812 downwards.
TGTCTTGTGAAATAAAATCACTCTGTGAACATTTATCCAAAGGGCAATTCTGAATCATTGCAGCTCAATTCATTTTTCCAGACCTCCTGCACTAGAAAAGGCCGCAGTTTCTCTGCAGAATTGACATTTTTCCCCCAGGTGCACTGGTCTCACAGGTGCTGATCACGTGAAACATGAATCACTCCCACTCAGATCCTGTTTGTTTTCTTGAGGTCCGTTCAATTCTCATTTTTCTGAATGCAATTGTACAACATGCCAGACTTAATCTAGTGTTCTATTCCCGGAGTAATGGTTCATTAATAGACACACACACATATAGACACACAAATCACTTTATCCAGGCGGCCTGCATGTCTATATCCTAGAGGTTCATCTAAGTCATTTCTTCTTATCTTTGTTTATGGAACTGTTAGTAAATGATACAGGTGTTAACATCTATCTGAGTCCTTACAACCACATAGTAAGATTGCAAAATCATAGCTTATGCTATTTTTCATATTTTTATTGCAAATATCTGTTATCCTTAATACAAGTGATATGTATACACATTCTATTAGAATAGGTGACCCACTGTTTGAGAGATGAGCAGAATAGGCAGATAGTAGGAAAAGAAGGACTTAAAATATGAGAGCGGGCATAGCAAATTTTAGCATTAAATATGAAAAATCCCTTTATGATGCATAGATAAGTTTAAGATATCTTGTAAAAGTTCACACTGAATCCTGGGTGCACTTTGCAATCCGTGCACATAAATTATTCTGATGACACCTGGGTCACACTGCTTTACCCGTAGGAATTGCAGTACAGTCATATATTACCACAATATATTTTTATTTACCCATCTTAGATGTTTGATATAGATCATTAAAACCAGTCTCAAAATGTTAACTAAGAAAAGGGCATTTCTTAATTTTTTATGGTGTACATAATTCTCAATTTATAGATAGTCAACATGCGAAAAGTAGAACTACCTTTTTCTTTTTTATCTTTTCTATTTGCCTATTTATTCTTTTTTAATCCCTATAGTTAACTCCCATTCTATGCCTCAGCCCCCAACACAGGCAACTGCTTTAATGTGCTTATTGTGTATTTATTTTTAAATTCTATTCTTTATCAGCTATTTTGTCTGCACACACTTAACATACATAAATGTGATTATATGACATAATACAGTTTCCTTTTTAAAAGTAATATATATATTTCTAAGCTCATTTATGTTCAAGGCTTTCTTCTAATATGTTGCTTCCAACAACTATCTTACAATACTCACGGCCTCAACCAGTGCTTACCCATCTATTCTGTCCGTCTCCATAAACAATTTTTCAGTGAACATCTATTTGCATGTCCTCTGAACTATCTTTGTGAAAATCTCGCTGGGTTGTGCAATCCAGAACAGGTTTGTGTATATTTTATTTAACTAAATAAATCAAGATTGCTATCCACCGTATATTTTATTTAACTAAATAAATCAAGATTGCTATCTACCATGATGTAACCAACATACTTTCCATAGCAGGGAATGCTATCCCCAGTACTTAGAATTATTCAGCTTTCTAAAGGGAGTAAAGTGATATACCATCATTGCTTTAATTTGCATTTCTCTGAGAATTACGGTGATGATTTCCTCATTTTCTACTTGTCAACATTTTTGGTTTTCTCTGCTGGAAAGTGTCTTTTCCTTACTTATTTACTTACTTATTAAAGTGCTGGATGTGTCCTTTACTTATTTATTTATTTATTTTTGAGATTTCAGGTGTATTTCTATTGATTGATTTTCATATTTATATACTTTTTGCTTCTGGCTCTGTGTTTTGGATGTTTTATTTAAGAAGTTCTTTTTTTTTCCTTTTGATCATAATAATTTTTCGACATTTCTTCTACTGAACATTTCTTCTACATTTAGGTTTTTAATTCACCTAGATTTCCCAATTTTGTGTGATCCTAGGTAGAGATCCAGTTTTATATTTGTCCACATAATGGACTAGTTTTCCCACATCAAATAATCCTTCCTTTTCTTATTGACTTGTGGTGTGCCCTGTTCACAGGGTGTTTATGTATCTATCTGTCCGTGAGCTATCCATTTTTTTATATTGGTCCATTTGTCTGTTTTTGCACCAATGGCATTTGAATCCGTTAGAGCAGGGTATGTTATGCTGTGGTTACAAACAACTTGAAAACATCAGTGGCTTATAACAACAGAGGTTGCTTTTTCACCGTGCTCCAGATCCACTGCAGGTCCGCAAGACGCTCCGATCATCTTAGTTACCCAGGAACACAGACTTTTGGAAAAGCTGCAATTTGTGCATTGCCGTTCATAGGCCAGAGGGAAGAATAGAGGTTTTTGTGCTGACAATTAAATAAATGCTCCAGTCCAGAAGTAACATACCTAAGGTTGGCTTACAACTTGTCATCTAAAATAGGGGTCCAGAAAGTATCATACTTACACGTGATCATGACATGGAATTCAAGAAAATGTTCTGTGAGCAATATTATTATTGATTGTTATATTTTTTTTAATACCATATACATGTTAGTGTAAATCATTCAAAAACCCAACTGAAGTTTTGAATAGGATTGCTTGGAACATACAGATTGATTTTGATTGGTTTACTCAAAGAAGTGTTTTTGAGATTGACCAATACTGCTGAATTTAGTTATAGTTCTTTATTTTTATGGCTGTATATTATTTCACTGTATGAAGAATTTACAATGCAATTACCACTCAACTTTTGTTGTTTATGCAATGAGTTGTTTCATGCTTGGGGCTATTGCAACCAATATTAGAATTAACACTCTGACATGAGTTTTTGCTGTACATGTGCATGATTGTCAGTAACATATCTAGGAGTAGAATTACATCAGATCCAGTTTAATCAATAAGAGGTAGTTGTCTCCTTTTTACAATTTCAGGAAAAGGATTGTGACTGACCCATCTTGAGTCAGTGTTGTTACAGTTAGGATGTGAGGTTTTGAGGTATATTGCTCATTTAATTGATACTGTAGAAGCTTGCACCTTAATGAATAAGGCATAGACATGGAAAGAAACTGGAATTATTTTTTCACTACACTGACCAAAAATTAACCTAGTAATCTTTTCTTCTTTTGAATTCATTATTCCTGTTAATGATACAATCATCTAAGCAGCCCCCCAACCATAAACCTAGGCTTTATCTAATAGGATGATTTCCCCTACCATGTATAACTAATCAGTTATCCTTTCTAAATATCTGTGTTTGCCCCTACTTTTCCCATCTCAATTTCTCTTGCTTCTATTTCTATAGTTCAAACACTGCCTCAAAATTGTGGTACCCTCCTATATCATGTTTGACCTTTAATTACTCCAAGACTATATTTTCCATAATTCCACCCAAATAATTTTTTAAATAATCTTTCTAAAATTCATATCCTGGCATGCTTAAAAACCTTCAGTGGATATATAATCACAAGCTTGAGTCCAGATTTTTTAACATTGGTATATCCAATTTTCTGTAATATAACTCATGCATTTCTTTTCATCTCATTTTGTCTGTTCATCTCTTCTACTCTAAACCATTCTTTCTTCTCTTTTGGTCCTCTTCCCTCTCTGTGCTTATACTGCACAACGTGATTATCCCATTAGGATACTTGTCATAGAGTGTTTCATTTTGTTGTTTTCATATTTGTTTTATGTTTACATATTCAGTTTCTCAATGACTGAGTTCTGATATTTATTTACCTTTGTATCTCAAGCACTTAGCACAGTGCTTGATAATAAAGGTCTTTGAGGAATTAATGAATTAATGCAATCTGTACTAATACCTAACTCCTATTTCTGTTATTCACCAACTAATCCAACTGGTAATAAAATTCTGTCAATTACACATTCCTAATATACCTCTTTTTCATTCTCTCTCTAAGCACAGACTTAATTCTGTCTTTTTTAAATCTCTTATTAGGGTCAGTTAATTGTCTCCAAATATCTGTAAGTTGCTCTCCAAACTTATTTCCCTGCATACAGTCTTACCTTTAACCTCTTTTGTCTCCAATTCCAATTAATAGCTTCCACTACTACTAATGCAATTTTTCTAAATTTAATAATGATATTTTTGGTGACCAGCTCAAAGTTTATCATTAGACATGGTATGGTATAAAAGATCTTTTCTCTATTTACTGTTTTCTCTCTTAAATTCTTCTCCAGCTACAGTGTAATCCTGAGTTTACCCAAATGCATAATATCATTTTATATTTCTGTGTCTATGTTCAGTAGCTTTTTCTCCATCTGCATCCTTTTTGCATTGACCACCTCTTAACTTTTTAGGATTCTTGTTTGTTTTTTTGAAACAGAATCTCACTCTGTCACTCGAGCTAGAGTGCCGTCGCATCAGCCCAGCTCACAGCAACCTCAAACTCCTGGACTTGAGTGATCCTCCTGCCTCAGTCTCCCGAGTAGCTGGGACCACAGGCACATGCCACCATGCCCGGCTAATTTTTCTATTTTTAGTAGAGACAGGGTCTCACTCTTGCTCAGTCTGGTCTCAAACTCCTGACCTCAAGTGATCCTCCTGCCTCAGCCTCTCAGAGTACTAGGATTACAGGTGTGAGCCACGGCACCTGATCCAGGATTCTTGTTCAACATCTGTTACCTTAGTAATATTTTTATCAAAGCAGTCACAATACCTCCTGCCCTTATTAGTTTATAAATCTACACAAACTTACTTAAGTGTCTTGAAGAAGTCAGATGGTATTTGTCTTGCATTACTTCTGTCTATAATGTAGTTAGCATTCAGCAAATATTTTATTACATTTATGAAATGATAAGCAAGTGAAATATAT